>VXBW01006069.1:140123-214205 GCA_013400375.1 Thinocorus orbignyianus | reverse complement strand
TTTTTTTTTTTTAAATTGTAATTATTTAGTTTCTAGATGTATTGGTGAGGAAACAAAGATTACCTTGTTCATGAGGGAATTGGTGCCCCAGGTTAATGTCCAGGTGTTCTTTCAACTGCTGTCTGAGACTAATTTCTTCCTGGCCCTTTGGTAACCAGCTGAAGCAGGAGACCAGCTGGTCTATCTTCGCTCTTTCATACCAGCATCTTTCACTGATTCACAGATTTCCTCATATCCTCAGTACTTCCTCTGCTGCTTAACAATCTTTGAACAGTAGTTTGAAGATAACTGCTGTTGTGCTTTGCAGTGGCTGTGTCTGAATCAAGGAACGAATAATCTTTTTGGGGAAAAAAAAACCAACAGCCAACCACCAAGTCATCTCATAATGATCCTCATAAGCTCCATTTGTCAAAAGGTCATAAATCTGAGAACCCATCAAAGGTTTGCTGAATAAATGCTTAACACTGAATATTATCTGGTTTGAATCTTCCAGTCTGAGTGGCATTTCAGCAGGTAATGCTACAAAGAAGGGTTCCTGATCTATTTAATTAAAAGATTCAATTACTTATACTCAGACACACACCCCCCACTCCTAATTGCAGTCACTTTTTGCCTATTACATACAGACATCAGCTATGTCAAACTAAAAATACACCGAGTAGTAGAGGCATCTGATGTTTCTTTAATGCGTTCTGAACTTTGTGATGCATACATTGTGTATTTAGTTTCTAAATTTCTGTGCTAAGGTTACGGACCTCTTGTATTTGGCATTTGGTGTAAGATCTGTATGAAATCAGGGCAGTGGTAAACAGAAGATGGAAGTGGGCAAGGGGACAGCGAAGGGGCAGCCAGCCTTTTCAGCTGCATCTTAGCAAAGAATTTACTTACCCTGAGGGTACATGGAAAGTGGAAGCCTGAGAGCTGGAGTTTCTTGTGGGAAAAGATGGCAAACAAAGCAATCTTTGCAGGTGCTGTTGACCCGAGAAGCAGGGAAAAAGCAGGTTCACTATGTTCGTGGTGGAGAATGTTAGGTGGGAGCATGCAATGTAGACAAAAAGAGATTTAACTTTATATAGGAAACACCCGCTGGAGGAAACAGACCCTGAAGACTGTTACTGGGGGAAAACAGGGGAGTCAGGAGGGATTCATTGAAATGCTTAATTCTGAATTCAAATAGTGTCAGACTTTTCATATAAGCCAGTATAAAACTTCACAGCCCAAGGTGCTGCTTCTTACTACTGTAGATGTATTGCTGTGGTGTTACCTGTTTGTATGTGACTGAATCATACTGGGAGAAAACAGATTATGGTCATTTAGACCAAATCATTGAATTCAGAGCAAATATTACATAAATGTATCAGTTATGAAGAGGAAGGGATCAAGAGGTGGAAAGAAAAGAAGTCCTTATTCACCAGAATGTCCACGTAACTCCATCTCAGCTTTCCTTGTAGTCACTCAGACTTTTCCATCCCTGTTAGCACTATGAACCTTTAAATCACTGTCAACAGCTGTGAAAGAGGGAAGGTGTAAACTGCTTACAATGGTTTGTCTAAACGATGGGGTTTTTAACAGCTTTTTTAAGAAAACCTCTTAAACTGTTCCCTTGGTGATGTCTGTACGCTGCGTTATGTTAATTATATCATGTATGTGTTCAGCATCTTTTGGGGTTTCTTCAGTTTCAAGGGACCTTCCCAGCATAACTGTATGTTCTAATTATATAATCACACATTTACAGCACTTGATGTCATTAAGTATAATTGCACTTGCTTTGTGAACGTGCCGTGATAGAGCAAAAATTACTTTCAGAAAAAATGATACAACAGGATCTTGATTAAAAAACCCTTAAGTCCATAAGACATGCTTACCGAAATAGAGTATATACTAAAGGCTAAAACCTTCCTGAAGGCACAAATGTTTCCAAAGATTCAGTGTTTTCTTAAACACACACTTGTGAGGCCCTTGCCTTAATCTCCATTCATGTGTACCTTAAACTCATCCAGTGCCTGTCATGGAGAGCCAGGGAGCTGGGATGTAGTCTGAAAAACCCTTGAGTAGGAATCCCACCAGGATGTTTAGCTGGTGTGAAAGGTTTACAGGAATGCATTGCAGAAACCCTTGGCGTGTCTGCGGGTGGCACTCTTCTTTCCATCCCTGATGGTCAGTGAGGAGGACTTTGCATGAATCCTGGGAAGTTGGTGGAACATAAATATTTTGGATGAGAGGAAGATCTGCCTTCAAGGTATTGTGAGAATTCCTGGTGTGAACTGGGGCAACGGAGTGGGTGAGGGGTCTGGAGAACAAGCCTTATGAGGAACAACTGAGGGAGCTGGGGGTGTTCAGCCTGGAGGAGGCTGAGGGGAGACCTTCTCGCTCTCTCCAACTCCCTGAGAGGAAGGTGTAGCCAGGGGGCTGTTGGTCTCTTCTCCCAAGTCACAGGCGATGGGACAAGAGGAAAGACCATCAAGTTGCACCAGAGGAGGTTTGGATTGGATATCAGGAAAAAATTTTATGCTGAAGGGGTTCTTAAGCCTTGGAATGGGCTGCCCAGGGTGGGGGTTGACGCACCATCCCTGGAGGGATTTAAAAGCCGGGCTGACACAGTGCTCAGTGCCATGGTTTAGTGATGAGTTTTATCAGTTAGGTTGATGGTTGGACTAGATGATCTTAAAGGTCCCTTCCAACCCAGACAATTCGATGAATCTACAAATTCCACAAGCCCCACGGTGAAGAGCAAATGGCCATGTGGCCAGCCATGTCCTGACTCACTTCCCTAACTGTTTCACTTGGTTCTGATTTATCTTTCCTAAACTGTTGATGTGTGTTAAAGAGCAGCTGCCTTTTATTCACACCTGGCTGGGGTTCAGTGATTCACTCTCAGTTGTGCGGCTAGTCCTAAGACAACCCATCAAAGGCTCAACACAAACAATTTCTTAATGGGAAGTAATTTTGCTATCAGCTGTACCAGAACTGTAGTAACACACCGGAGCATGCTTTCATGTAGCTTAAGACACAGGGTTGCCTAATGAGAATGCTTAATTGTAGAGGTCTCGTTGGATCTAGCTGAGGAGCCATTTTAACTGACTTCTAAGGTGTGAGGAGATACCTTTGACCAAAATTTAAATTCAAGATGCTATCCTATAATGAAAATGGAGACATGGTGTATTAGCATAATTATATCTCTCTAGTTGTAAATATTTATATAACAATACGCCAAAGTCATCTAGTTATGTGCTTTTATTCCAGTTGATCCAAACAATCAAGAAAAACTAGTTCCTCGGCAGTTCTAGGAATAGTTGATTTCTCAAGTTATGAATAAGTTTTTAGAGGATTTAAGCTCACCATTCTAACACGGATTTTTTTTTTTTTTCCTTACTTAGTTGTTTCAGATATTTCACTCTTGTTTGGATATTTTGTTGATTTGGTTTGGTTTGGTTATTTTACGATATCCCATGAAATTTCTTGTGTTTCTTAAAAGAAAGACACTTTTATTTTTGAAAGTTACTGTTGGGAAACACCTGTACCTTTCTTGTGAATTAAAGGCCCGGGAAGGGACGTTGTCTGTTAGGTATCTCTCTTAACATATGGGCTGAATTACTGGGCAGAGAGCTGAACCCCACTGGTTCAGATTGGTTACGGTGGTAAAAGCTGCCTGGCACTGCTCTGCGGAGAGAGGGATGGATAAAATGCTCTTTGAACAGTCAAGGTTTTTTAAAAATGTCAGTGCAGAGGGCTTGCGTTTGTATTTGGCTCTCTAGACCTGCCTCTTGACCTTCTAATTACTTTATTTGAAACAGCACTGAGGGTATAATAAAACTGGAGGTTGTCTCTCGTTTGCTTCATCATAAATTAAAGCTGTTAGTTTGGTGAGGTGAAAGTAGAGGCAGAGTGTTCATTACTGCTCAAGTGACGGCTTGTCAATAGCACTGCCTTTTAGTTTGTTCTAGTCAGCACTTGCTGTGCATTTTGTTGGACCGCTGGGAAATAAATACAACAAGATTATACATTTGGAATACCACAAGAGTTCATGAAGGGAAGAGGAGAGAGAAAAAAAGAAAAAAGAAAAAAAACCAACCCCCAGCAAATGATAAATTATACACTTGGTAGAAAGTGACACGCTATCTTGTGCTATTAACAACCAGAGATAATTGCAGCGAATTGTAATTGCAGTTTGCAACTTACAGTACAGTGTGTCCAACATCAATCTTAATAGTGAACAAAGCAATTTATATTAAAAGTTAATTCACTTGGTAAGTTTGGGCTGTATACAAGGGAGCGAACAGATGTAGTTTTTCAGAAAGTTCAAAGGCATTTGAACACGGGGAGAAATGCTAATGTAATAAGCCTGAGAGAAATATTGCGTTACTGCTTGTAATGAAAACAAATGTATGCCATTATATCCCAGTTTGTGTTTATTTAATAAACTATACCGTTTTGTACATTGAAGAAATTGGGTTTCTGAATGTAACAAAACCAGATTTTGAATCGTGGATTACCCAGGAACAGCGATTCTGTATGGATACAGCAAATGGGGTCTAGATTGCCATGGTTTTGAGTCTATACTAAGTTGTAACTTTATCCTTTTATGAGACAGCACTAAAAGGAGCGTGTGCGCTTTTGTTTATATATACATACATATTGTTGGAATTTTTAAATCCAGGGCTTTATTCTGGCATTATTTACTAGTCCCCAGGGTATTTTTCAGGATTGCCTGGTTATAGTTACTCTAGATCTTGAGCGATATCTTTAATCTGGTTTAATTAAAATGAAACTTTATTTTGTGAAAGCCTAACATCGCTTCTAATGCAGATGACAATCTTACTTTCACTGACCACCTAGTGGTGCCCTAATGTCTGGAAGAGGTTCTGCATCCCACCAACTTCTGTTATGTGGGCTACAGCACGTTTACTGTAACAGCTATTACCCTTTTCTCAGTGTTGTGGTCGGTCCTTGGTGCTCATCAGATGACAGAGAATTCCCCGAGTCATGATCTAAACACTGTTCCGCTGTGGGATTGACTCCGTGTTTGTGAGTGACCATTGATAGTTTGAAAATGCAAGGTGACAGTACTGCTTTTTTTGGATACTTATTTGTCAGAGTATGAAAATTTCCAACTTAAAACATACTTAATTTTGCCTAAACCTTTTTTAGAATGAGGAAGAAGATGGAGGGGAAGGGAATTGAGGAGGAAATCTGACTTGCTGTATCACCTTGTGCATCCAGACCTTATTCAGGGCATTAATCCAACACGGAAGGGAGTATCACTCTTCATTTTAGTACCAGCATGCTTCTTCATAAACTTCTTATCCTTGTGAGAGAGCAGAGTTAGTTGCTCCTAAATAAATGTTGGGCAGACTCTCCCCTCGTGCGAGCTACTGTAATTCTGCTGAACTTAGTGGAACAAAGCCATCAGCTGATGGTTGATCCTTACAGGAATTTGGGGAGTAGCTGAAAAGCTGGACTGAGGCTGTTGTTCTTCTTGATGACATTATTTTCATCGAGTAGGTAAAATGGGTGTTTCAGAATCCACAAACTTGCTTAGATGTATGGGGTGGATCTTGACTTGTCTCTGCTGGTGGAGATCCCGACTTGTACTGAACTTCTGATCTCTTATACTATGTACCTGTCTGCTTCAGCTAGGATTTTGGTCCAGGCTACAATAAAGATTTATCCTGTTAAAAAGTACAATCTTAAATTATTTGGTCGTTAGTGTTACAATGTGGAGGCAAACTAGCAATATTTAATAGCAGCCTTTTAAATTTGTTGGTAAATACATGGCTGCAATTTTTTGAATGAGATATAGAAGATTAAAAACGTCACTTTTTAATAGTAATGAATTTTCTCCTATAAAATTGGCAGGAAAAGCGATTTGAGAAACTCGGTTTAGAAATATTACGTATAGTTTTCCATTTGTTTTAGGAAAAGCCATCTGTAAATCTAAGGGGTGTTTTAACAGCCAGTCATTCTGAATGTGCGGTATTCAATTAAAATTGTATTTATTTTGCTTACTTTTCCATCAGTAAGTAGAATTATTAAAAATACATGAAGTTATATTTCACTTGTCTTAATCAGAAGCAAGCTTCTCTGCTTATGTGAAATTGTTTTCCAAAGAAGGGCATGAGGTGCTTGCTGTATATATTTATTTTATATGCCCTGATAGGAATTGAGTTCTTTCCCTGTTTTCTCCTTAGCTTTGGAACTTTTAGTGTATTGTTAACTCTGTTAACAGAACACCTATCCAAATAAACAAAAAAGAACCCAAATGGATTTAATCCTAGAAGATATGACTGGTCGTTTTATGCTGCTGAGAAGAGCAGAGGGCAGCTGGATACGGTCACGCGTAGCATCGCTGCTTCTGCTGGTGGGGACCATCCGCCTCTCCGAGGTGGGTAGGGTGACATGGAGAAAAACATGGGAGCTGGTGAAGACCAAGGACCCACCACGCTCTACCGGGCCACTTCCAAGAGTGGAGACATTGTGAGAAGGCGACTTGCTGTCACCCTCTTCGAGATAACACTAGTGATACAACCGTGGGGCATGGAGCTGGGTATCAGTGTCACAGTCTGGTACGGTGTGAGATCATCTTGCAAGAGAAAGGACGGGAAAATACAAGGATTCAGATATTTAAACAGCTCAACAGCTAACACCCTTCCATTTACCAGTCTCGTTACAGGTTTTCACAGGAGTTCCCATACTAGGTATATATTTATTCTGCTCATATATACATTCCATAAAAAGGTGTGCCTGTCTTTTCCTCCAGGCACTCTTTGAGAAATGTCAAAAGTGCAATTATACAAATAATTATTGTACAAAAGTACTTAGGACCCTGCATTCACCCAGTAATTAATATAAATCATAATCTGGCAACAAAACTTATTCCCAGTCTTTATCATCTCCTACCAGAACAGTTACATGGCCAGACATCCAAATTACTGAGCTGTTAGTACCTCTACACCTGAAACAGAATTCTCTTTTTCTGCATATGTAGATCTATACAAGAAAAACTTCTGAATATTAGTCTCCGGAATAGGATGGTGGGTTACTTTGCCTTTCTTTATATGACTTCGTCAGTTAATGAGTATGTTTAGCATTAATTTGTAGTATGTTTAACACCTACTGCAGAGAAAAAGTTGCAAAGAATTAACAAAAGAAACCTAGTATCAGGAATTTATTAACAACGAAAATGAGCAGTATGAACAAAAGGCAGAACAATTCTAACAGATGCTGTCATGGAGCATCCCATGAAATAGCTTTTAATGTAATTGAAATGGAAAAAAATTACAGTATTCCCGAAAGAGAAGAATGTGAGTCGCAGAAGAAGCTGGTATGATATCCTCAGGACTTCTTCAAAACTGAACCATATTATGGATAAGGAGAGGAGCAGAAAGCAGAAGACATGACAAAGGTTAAACTGAAGACTTGCAGAGAAAGGACAAAGGTCATAAAACACACGTGCAGGATGAGCTCCTTCTAGGAGAGAGGATGAGAGAAAGGAAGGATTTTAAAAGATCTTTGTACAAAAGAAATGCTAATTAAACTGTGAAGCCACCAACGTGCAAAACTGGAGAAAAGAGTTAGAACGCAAGGAATTTCACATTCATCCACAGAGTTTGAAAAAATCGCTTCATCCTCTATGTTTTTAACTCATTTCTTAACAGAGCCACAGTAAAAACTGTACATTAAATGACTGTGAGACAACACTTGAATCACTTGGAACATGTGAAAATAATCAGATCGGGATGGACATGCATTTTGTAATCAGGAATGCTTTGAGCATCAGCTCCTTTTTATATGTGAGGGTGCTAGAACTCCCTGAACTGATTTATAAGTGTCGCTTGGAAATGAAAGGAACAAGTTTCAGATTGTAAGTTCATATAATTTCTTTGCTGCATTCAAAGAATTTGTGTGTATTTTGGGGAGATACTTGTATATTTTGGTACAAATTCAGTCCCTTTTAAAAATGGAGCTTCACATTTGTATTTTGCGCTCACTGATACCAACATCATTACGTTAGTACTAGTACTTTTGGCAGTACATCTCTGAAGAATTTCCGGAGAGATAAATAATACTGGCCTTCAGGAAAGCGATGAACAGAGAAACACTGTAGCTTATGCAAACTGCCTTTGAAGTATCATGATTCCTTACTTTATTTAACGGGTTTAAATTACTCTTTCAAACAGTTAAATCAATGGTCTGGTGTTTGGATAGCGTGCCATGTAACGTAAACAAAACGTAGGTGAGACAAGAAACTACAAGTTTACAGAAACCATTGTCTGAAAACCATTTTCCAAAAGTGTTTAGGCTGTTCTGTATCCTGGGCTGCATCAAAAGAAGCGTGACCAGCAGGTCACGGGAGGTGATTCTCCCCCTCTGCTCTGTGCTCCTGTGACCCCACCTGGAGTCCTGTGTCCAGCTCTGGAGTCCTCAACAGAGAAATGACATGGACCTGGTGGAACGGGTTCAGTGGAGGGCCACCAAGATGATCAGAGGGCTGGAGCAGCTCTGCTGGGAGGACAGACTGAGAGAGCTGGGGCTGTTCAGCCTGGAGAAGAGGAGGCTCCGGGGAGACCTTGGAGCAGCCTTCCAGGATCTGAAGGGAGCTCCAGGAGAGCTGGAGAGGGACTCTTTGTCAGGAAGTCTAGTGACAGGACAAGGGGGAATGGTTTTAAATGGGAAGAGAGGAGATTTAGATGAGATCTTAGGGAGAACTTCTTTGGTGTGAGGGTGGTGAGGCACTGGAAGAGGTTGCCCAGAGAAGCTGTGGCTGCCCCATCCTTGGAGGGGTTCAAGGCCAGGCTGGATGGGGCTTGGAGCAACCTGTTGTGGTGGGAGGTGTCCCTGCCCAGGGCAGGGGGGTTGGAACTGGATGATCTTTAAGGTCCCTTCCAGCTCTAGGCATGCTGTGATTCTACTCTAGCAAAGTAAGGATGCATTTTAAAAAACCGAGATTCCTGTAAAGAGTTTTGTTAAGATCCCCTTCAAACTTGAACCTAATTATTGGGGGAAGGGAAAAAGAGAGTGGGTATCTTTCTGTTGGAGAATTAATTTTATTTTAGTGCAATATTTGGTGAAGCTGGATTTTCACTTCTTAGGACTTCCAAGAGGGGAGAACAAGTCTAACTGTGGTTACATCGCAACAAATGAAACCAGGCCAGGAAAGCCAATTCCTCCATCACTGTAGTCTGAAAACAAGATCCAGCCTGAGCATTTGGTGTGGTACACCAGGAGGAAGCATGAATGATTCTGGTAAAGTAGGGAAAACAGGAGTATTTTGTGTGTGTGCATGAAATGTGTAGAAGTGGTGAAGTTACTGAGAGGTAGATATTTGCTACAGTGCATTTGTTCTTCAGGATCTTGAGGAGCTCTCTGATTTCATGTGCTATAAAAGAGATGCCTGTGGGGAGTTTTTTTCCAAGTAAACCTACAAGTAACAGGATTAAACGAAGAAAAGTTTAGGTTGTTAAATAAAGTTCCAGCACTTCTTACTTGCTCAAAATATTTGCTGCAAGTTCTCTGAAGTAGAAAATGAAGGGAATGTGCCACGCAATTTTTCTTTAGCCTTTTTGCAATGCAACAGGGCAATCGATACAAATCTTTGCAGTAATCATATATTGATTTTCCTAGAATATAACTCCATTTAAAGCATTTTTATCCCCAGGAGTGAAAGCATTGCAGGCTATCAAAGGAGGAAGTAACTTTCCTTGACCCCATCTGCAGTTCACATTGATTAACAGAGGCTAGGTAAAATAAATAAATATGTGTGAGAGAGAAGAAAGAAAAAAAGAGTCACAGAAAGGTTAATACTGGCTGGGGAGAAACATAATTATAGTGCATTAGGGTTTTTTGTAAAATTATTAGGTCAGGGTAAGCTAACAAGTGACTTGGAGAAGGTGGATTCTTCATTATGTGGGAGCCAAATACTACAATACCCATTTCTCACTGGCTGTGCTGTGGATTCAAGTAGCGGGGAGCTTTCTAATGATCTGCCCATGTACACACGCAGCTATTAGGATAGCAAAACCGAGCTCCAACCACTGGGTTTTCACTTTACCCTGTAAAGGAAGGGCTGTTGTGATATACTGAGTCTGGGACAAATTTGCAGTGGGTGTGCAGAGGTGGCATTGAAAGCAGTTTGATAATTCTGTTTTCATTAGCTGTAAAAATGCTGCTCTTGTCGATTGTTTTAAAAGTCAATAATTTGTTTTCTTTATAAAGAATGCAAGATATTCTTTTAATATCATTTAATAGCACCGAAGGAAGTCTGTTCTCTTAGTGTAAGGCATTCAGGACAGTTTTCGGGTTTTAACCACATTTTTAATTCACGGGAAGTATGAAGTAGATGACATTGCATCCCACACAAGTGTGAACGTTCTGTAGTGTGTTGCTCCAACAGAAGACAGTAAAACCAAGATGATGCAATAGATGGAGGCTGCATGCCATAATTTTGGAATCAGTTTCTTCCTCAAAGACAGGGATATTTGGATTTTCTCACTCATCCTAGATGCCCTAGAAACCCCTGTAAGTCCACCCCGTGCAGCTTTCAGCTCTGTACTTTCGGGCTGGCAGTTTTACCTCCTCTGCTGGCATCTAATTCTGTGATGTCCTGGCCCTTATCCTCCGTTTCCGATGGTTTTGTGGCTGAAGCAAGGTTCTCGCAGATAGGCCTTTATTAAATTAATTAATCACTATCCTCCTTACAGTGTTGTAGTTGATACTGTTTATTTTACCAGCAACTTCAGAGATGTTTTTGCTTCAGACAAAGCACCCACTAGACATTGTCGGATAAAGTGCCTTATCTGTCAGCAGTGCTCTTGTGACCTAATCATAATTCAATAGGTTTGCTAATCAAGATTTGAGATGAATGTTTTGATAGAGCAATCAGATTCATCTAATCTATCATTACTTGACAGTTGCTTTAGGGAGAGTGCAAACTTGGCACTGGTACCTGGTTTTGATCTCTTTGGCACCTCCCTGCCAGTCGGTAGCACTGGTTATTGCAGCGATGGACTTCGGTGTAGGCACTGGTTGTAGCTCTTTTTCGGTTTCAGGAGAGACCAGAGTGAAGCTGAGATCAGGCAACTCCCACCTACCCTGTAGCTCATTACTGAAACATTTTTGAACCAGGAGTTCACTTGGAAATTTTCACAAATAAGGAAAGTACTCAGAGCTTGTTGACAAATCTGAGACGTGATTTACGGTAGCAGATGCAAACGTTGCTTAGAACTAAAGGGTCACTGGAATAGAAGGGAGATAAACTTAATATATAGTTAAGTGCCGCTAATTATGAATCCAGTCACGTCCGATGTCACTAAAATTTGTTCTCTATTTTGCCCAGTTAAACATTCTTGGGGGTAATTTACAACATGGCTTGCAGCAGTTTGCTCAGTTTGAAAGCATAAATGAAAGCTTTCATTGTATATTGACATATTTTTCTTGTTAAGCAATGTTTTAAGTACTGATACAAGGTGCTGTAATAGTGGGTTAGACTGCAAGTGCAAGTTTGGTACATTGTAGTCAATAATGCATTAGTGTGGGAAAATGAAGGAAAGAATTGATGTCTGGGTAGTGGGGGATTTTTTTTTTAACATGGATGGAGTCTTGTCTTGATGTGGAAGAAATAAAAAACCCCTCCTTTAAACATCAGTGGCTAAACAGAGACCTTTGTTCCCGTTTAATTTGATTTTAGGGTATGTGTCAGTGGTATGAACAGAGCATTCGTGTGGATCTCTAGCTTCATCAACTCAACATATGTTCTTGATGTCATGCTAACCTTAGGGTATTTGTGATTTTGGGGATCAGAGAGCATTTTCCATGTTGATGTGATGTGAAGTCCACTGTGGACTGTCCTCCGTAAGGTCCTTGGTTAGAGATGATGCTTCTTCCTGTTGCAGCAGGAGAATTAGATGCTTTTAAAATTCTGTTGAAGCCTTTAACACGGAGCTGAAACCAATCCCATACCAGCAGGATGTAAACTCTTCTGCCTATGTACGCTTTCTCTCTTCATCATTTGAGAATTTGAGATGCATTAGGTACAACAAACCAAAAAGTACCAGTTCCCTTACAGATATTCACTCCTAAGCCCAGAAAACAAAAATGTGCAGATATAACATTATATATAGCAGAAATTAGTGTCCAAGTGCCTTTTACTGGCCAGGAAGGAGTTTAGTTGACCGTAGCAGCAACTTGCAGTGCTAGTATTTTGTTAACAGCAGCGGGGATAGGAAATAGAGTATCGTTTGGTGAGGAGCTCAGAAGACCGCGGTATAAATACTTGTATTCACTTGAGGTTAAATAAGCAATCATAATGCTAGATCTTTGTGGCCATACTTTACTTCCTTTCCTGCAGTTGTCTACGAGCTCAAAAGCTCACTAACTCCCAGCTGTGCTGCACGAGTGGTTTCTATAGCTCTGGTGCAAGCACTTCTTGAAGACTGTGATGGAGTAAGGGTGCCAGGAGCATTATCCACTCTGGTCAGAGCCAGAGTCTAACGCTCAGCCCCTGAGTGTGGAATCTCTTGCAGACAGTGAGGATGGTAATTTGTCTCCATAATGATCAATGAGGTGCTTCCCTGATTACCTTCAATGCGAGTGAAATCCCTTCACTGTCTGCTGGACATCGGGGAACCTTTGTGTGCCATCCTGTAATTTTTTTTTACTGGCCAGTAAAAAAAAAAGAAGTGATACTCAAGTGCAAAGAAAAATATACTTCTAGCATGGTCTGACAAAATAAAATTAAAAAAAACCCAAAACCCACCAACTTTAAATGACTTTTGTTTTAAAAAGAATTTTTGTATTTTTGCCAGTCACTGCTAAAAGCCAAAGTGAATATTATTTGTACTTACTGCTCATAAAATACCATAGACCTGTTTCTATGGAGTGATGAGAATTACATTGACTTTGCCACCACAGGATTCCTTCTAATATCCTGTCAACAGGCTCATGCCCTGCATTTACTGCTGTGCTCAAATCCCATCTCTACATAACATTTAAAAAGAATAATGAAAGGGCATCCTTTCCAATAACAAACTACTCTATTGTTTCATTTGTGCACTGAACTGCTGCTGATTACTTTGCAAGTTCTTTCTACCTGGTAAAATGGGCAAGATTTTTCTATACAAATTTAGATGAGGGAAGCGTTTTGATGATCGACGAAGTACCGTGTATGTGAAGTGGTTGATTAAATTTCCTTGCTTCCTCCATCAAATTCTGCAAGTTAAAAATCCCATTCTGAGGTTCTCCACTCACTCAAAACCCTGCTGCCTTGACAGCCACCTTTGACTTCATTTTCTTCTTGATAAAATCTAGCATGACATGCAAGAGTGCCTTGCTCATATGTGAGATGAATGATGGTCCTGCGTGCTTCCTGCAATAACATGAGATAACAGAGATCAAAGATTTGCTAGAGATATTAAGAGTAGGCAGGCTCCACGTACTTAATTCGTCTGGATTTTTTCCCTTTTGCTAGTTAACGTATTAAACTAGTAAATAGCAATGAGTCATTTTTGTTTTTTTTCTTTAGAGCACTAATAAATATATTTGAGTTGACAGTTTTATAATGAGGAGGAGATAAAAAATGTTGTGGGTAAAAAGATGCTCCGTGTGAATACTTGTATGCATTTCTGCTCACATGGCCATATATATAACACCTGTGTGATCCCTCAGGCAATCCAGGCACTCCTTTTTCCTGCCAATTCGCTTGCTTCATTTTGATCTATGTTTGCTATCATTTGTCAACTGACACCTTTCCTGTGTTTTCACATCAGTTGTTTTGAGAACATGAGCCCCGATAATTACATCGGTACTGCCCCGTTGCAGGAGGATAGACCAGCCAGTCACCTGGGACTGCTTTTGAACAGTTATTTAACAATTGCTAATTTCTGATTTTCCTGTGTTGCAGGATTGCTGGTTGCTTCGTCAGTTTCCCCATTGCAGATGTGTAGGCAGTAACTACAACTCCTCTATTAAGTGCATGCCCGTGTGGCTTCAGTGCTGGTGGTTGGGTGTTTTCCCCAGTTGCACGAGTCTTGCCTCCCCTCCTGTAGGCCCCCAAGACCTAAAGAATGGTTTGGGTTTCCCGTGCCTCAGTTATTTGTGACTTGTGTAGCTGAGAACAGAATTCCCCAGAGTTAGTGCGTGCACACAACCAGCATCTCTGCATTACCAGCTTTCCATGAAAGACCAGTCTACCTTTATCACAACTTACTGAGATTCCTGAAGGGTTTTGTGTAAATATTCTCTATGGTGTAAGACATTCCTTGGCATTTCTGCCTCTTTCTCGTGACCATGGTGGATCCAGCTGCTGGTTGTTCTTCCTTTCTGTGAGGGCAGTCTTCTCTCTAGCACTTGCTTTTATAAAGGAGTATATGTGAGATGTAGACAGCAATTGTGGTTCCCGTTTATACATGGCTTTGCACAGACAGGGTATCCCGGAAGACTCTTTGCCGAAGTTAAATTCCGTTTTGGTCAACTGATTCACCTAGTTTTCTTCCCCAAACCTCATGATTTGAGAAGGGAAACACATTTGGTGCAGGAAGTACCTTGCCTTGCTGTATACATGGGGCTAAAAGTTTCCCCCAACTGTTATCTTTTTATTTAGACAAAGATCTAAAGACATCATGAAATAAGCCGGAGACCCAGTCGTGTCATCCTAGCAGGAACACATTTCCTATCTGTAACTGGTAGGTGAAGCTCTGTAACGCAAGTCCTGAATAAAGAATTGCTCCTGTAGCATTAACCAGTGCTACTGCCTGAAAAGAGACTTACTCCAAAGGGCTTATTACTGCCATTTTCCAAGGCTTTAATTTATTGTGTGCTCTGTGTTTTACTGCCTTTTCCAGGTTTTTAGTTATCTCAGCCCCGCTTCTGAGCGCTGAGAGGTCAAAAGGTGCGCTACAAAGGCTGTGAGCATAAAGGCACATCAAATGCTAAAATGTTTGTACTATTTGAAATCAAGGAATGAAATACAAAGCTGTTTATTTCTGAAGTGCTGTGCTTGCGCATATCTTAGGATTCAGCATAAAACCTCTTTAAACATTATAGTGCATAATTAACATCTACCTTGGTGCATTTTTTCATAAACATTGAGAAGAGGATTGACTGGGGAGTTCAGTATGGGTGTTAGAGCTAAAGGTCTGCCAGGTTTTCAGCCTGAAATCTAAATTGGGGGAAGGGGGTGTGGTGGTTTGTTATTTTTATTTTTGGTTTGGTTTTTTAACTAAAATTTCTTTTTCCACTGTGTCTCCCACAAGGAGACAGGGTGATAAGGTATTCACAACAATAAAACTGCAGCTTCTTGTGCAGTCTGCAAACATCTAGATGTACATGTGTTATGACGGAGATGCATTTTTGTTATTTAAAAAAATACATCTTACATTTATGTAGCACCTTTTATCCCCGAGGATCCCAAAGTGCTTTAGAAAACTCTTAACATCTGCTGGATCATCTAGTGTACCCCTAGAGTATTGTCACCTGTGGTACAGGACACAGCGGCCTTTTAAAGAATTAAAGTGGGGATTTTTTAAAAAACTATAGATACAAAAGTAAGCATCCAGGTCAGCTGCCACTGATTCTGACGGGAGGTACACAGAGAAAAAGTTGGGAAACGCCCCCATTTTAATTGGCAGATTAAAAAAGAAAAGCAGTTCCTCTGTTTACCTCCCAAAATCTGTAGCTTTACAGAATCACTGCTAAGGACTTCAGCTCCTAAAGAGGTTTTTAAAGCCACTTCCATTTAACTTGAACTGTGCTTACCTATACTCAAGAATAGTTTCTATGGTAAATGAACAGGGCTTGAGTTAGTGAAGAAAGTGGAGTTTGAGTAGGAGTGGAATGGATGCTGTTATTCTGGAGAGAAGTATGACCTCAATATTAAGACCCAACCTTGCTTGCGCTGGCAGCAAATAGAAATTATGGTGGTGACTTTAATGGGCTTTGAATAAATATAAAAGAAAAAATAAATTAACATATGGTAAAATTATATTAAGTTTATCTGTCTACCTGTCTTTCTCTGAATAGATGTAGCTCATGGTGGGATGTGTAAGAAATGCTTCCAATACTTTTAGAGGGAAAGTAAATCAAAGTAGTTTTCTTCCTCCATATCGAGGGAGGCAGTTTCCTTATTTCTGTGTGTCAAGTGTTCTGGACAGGACTTAGGTAGATTTATTTTGTTATTATTATTATTATTATTTTCCTTACTGTTGCTATTTTTGGATTGTTGTAACTTTCAAAAAGACTGATGCCCAAGGCTATACCCCTGAATGCAGATGAAAACAGCTGTGGCAAGGTGTATGCATCTAAAATTCACCCATACCACTTAATGGTGTTCATCTGAAAGGGGAGATGCAGCCAGGGAAAACTGACAGTCTAGGCTGCAAGTCCTGCCATTTCATGTGGAAATTCTTCTGAAATCAAAAACCTTTTAAAAGGTCCTTTTAAAAAAATTTGCCCCTCAAACTTTTTATTGCCACTGTCCAGCTTCTGCATCTGGGTAAGTGGCGGTCCCAGAGTGGTGTTGGGGGTGCTGTTGGCATTGAGACGCAGAGCAGAGTCACTGCTGGAGCTGGTTACGGCTGCCGTCAAGGCAAGGGCTGGAACTGGGGTGGCAGCACGAACCTTGGCCCAGCTATGGGTCCAGAGGAGGGCCATGAAGATGATCAGGGGGCTGGAGCGCCTCTGCTACAAAGATAGGCTGGGGGAGCTGGGGTTGTTCAGCCTGGAGAAGAGGAGGCTCTGAGGAGACCTAAG
The DNA here is from genome assembly GCA_013400375.1 of Thinocorus orbignyianus. NCBI lineage: Eukaryota > Metazoa > Chordata > Aves > Ciconiiformes > Thinocoridae > Thinocorus > Thinocorus orbignyianus. Next base: position 197,465 of record VXBW01006069.1, on the reverse strand, counting down.
AGCAGCCTTCCAGTACCTGAAGGGGCTCCAGGAAGGCTGGGGAGAGTCTGTTTCCAAAGGCCTACAGTGACAGGATGAGGGACAATGGCTTGAAGCTGGAGAAGAGCAGCTGTAGATTGGATATTAGGAACAAGTTCTTTCCTCTGAGGGTGGTTGGAACCCTGGAGCAGGTTGCCCAGGGAGGTGATTGAGGCCCCTTCCCTGGAGATATTCCAGGTAAGGCTGGATGAGGCTCTGCGCAACCTGGTCTAGTTGGGGGTGTCCCTGTGACTGCGGGGAGGTGGGACTAGATGACCTTTGGAGATCCCTTCCAGCCTGGATGATTCTATGGAGGTGGTTGGCCATGGCTAAAAGCCAGCAGTACCAATCTTACAGGGCCAGTAGTGGCTCTGCTTCGTTAGAAGCTTGACTCAGACCAATGTGGCTTTGTCTTTCTTACGGGTATTCTGTGTCTCCATAGCACCTCGGGTAGTCTGACATCCCTGCTAAACTTGGAATGGTACCAACACCGCTTGGATTTTTGTTTAGTGTATGAGTATTTACAGTCATAGTTGTTGTGTGTAAAATCTTTCGTAATTCTGAGTCACAACAAGTTCTGGGATATGCTGTGATAGGTCAGAATATCATCCTTAGCGTCATCACTCAATGGTAATACAAGCAGTATTAGAAAAACATGCTGATATCCTTTATCAAGAACGTGTCATCCTAGTGAAGACCTCCAATTAATATATTATCATTCTTAAAAACATATTTCACTTTAATTATTTGTCACAAAAAACATTTGTTGGAAGAGACCTGAAAAATACTCTTGTCAAAGTCCAAAGGATTTCTCTTAGCTTTCTGAAACTTGGTACCCACAGAGCAGTAGCCAGCCCATGAACATTTCTTGTTCCTGGGAAGCATCTCAGTGAAAGATCTTTTCAGTTTTGGATGTAAAGCTTTTGTTTAGGAAACATCTTTTTTATTTAATTTTTTTTTTTTTGAGGTTGCATGAATAAGTTTAATTTTTTCAATTAAAAAGCTTTGGTTAATTTGTTTCATTTGAGTAAAAATATCACCAGCATCGATTACATTTAGACCTTTTTCAGTCTAAAGTAAGCAGGGAATATTTCTGTCGATGAATTTATTTGTTGTTAATGTGCAAATGTAGAAGCCAACAGAGTTCATTTGTTTCTTACCCCATCAACAACCTTGCTGGCACGAGGACAGAACATCAAGGGACTTTGAGTCTGGAAAACCACCTTGCTGTTCTAGTATCATCTTTTCAAGTAAGTGTTTGGCTTGGGAATGTTTTTCAGCTTCTAAGCCCAACAGGCCTTCCTCAAAATACTCTCCAAAGGGAAAACTTTTTAAATCATGATTACTCTTTGTGGGTTAATGTGTTTTAGTTGCCTTTGCAGCCGCTGGATGTGTTAGCAGGGTGGGGTAGAGGTGAAATAATTACTTAATGTTATTATATAGAGTCAGACTGGGAAAACTTGTGATTCTTTTTTCTAAATCCTACTCCTGACAAAAGCAGAGGGGGGAAAAATAAAGCAGATATTGCTATCGTAAATAATTTGAGAAACATCCATAATTATGCTTTATCCATTTCATTGATTTCATGCAAACTGATGGCTTTTGTGTGTACGATTTTAGTAAGGCTGGATGGGCCTCATAAGAAATTAATATGCTTTGGAAGATGTCCAAAAGTTAGATAATGCTCTTTTTTTTTTGACACTATTTAATAAATATTCTGTAGTTAAAATAGGTAGTGGCTGAGTGTTGATTTGGGTAGGATAGATCAGAACAAATATAAATAACTTGCTTGTGTTCTGCATGGGCAAAATTTCAAGTCAATAATAAAATATTGTTAATCAGTGGATTGATCTGACCATAAAGCAGTTGTATATCGATGCAACTGAAGCATTAAATCTGAACATTGTCATCTCTGGGTGTGTCAGATGGAAAGGCTACATTGGAAGCTATGAATTCCCCAGTATTGACAGTAATCAGAGAAGTGGATTTTTAAAGGAGATATCCACCTTCTGCAGAATGCGAAGGGTAAAAAGTTCTCTAATGAATATGATGCGAGATGATCAAAGCAGATCATCAAAGTATGCAGTAGCTACTGCACCAGCCACGTCTCTGCTAATGCCTCTTACTGTCTGCCTGTCACTGAACTGGAGAGAGAGGGAGGGGAAAAGTAGTCCAGAGGACAAAGTAACATGGTGGGGAGACTATTTTCCCACACACATTCATGATATTTGAGTCCCTGGGTCATATCCGAAACCACAGGTTGGAGTTTTATGCTGTAATTTTAGCTGTATGGCTTTTACTGAGCTAGAAGTTGTTGTTCAGGAGGTACTCCAAAGTCCAGCTTGAATTCTCCAGGAGGTAGTACTTGGTGTGCTCTTTGGTGCGTTGACATTAGCCATACATTGATTCAGAACCAAAAGCTTTGCCAGTCGTTGTGAACCGCTGATATTTGCCTCTTAGCAGTGGGTTGTCATCAAGTGATCTTTTACGATGAAGAAATTGAACTGAGATTAGAGGACTAATTTTTAATTTCAAAATAAAAGGACATTTGAGTTTGGGCACAAGGGAACACGCCGCCTCTTTGCCTCTTTAGCACCTCTCGGATTCATTGGAATATGTTTATTAGTTTTCTGCAGGCTGAAGAGGCTTTGAATTGTCAGTGGCACATGTACTCACACAGAAATCTGAGAGAAGCTGAAACTTTTTTTTTTCGTTTTGACTGGCACTTGTAAGACATTAGCTAAGTAAAATTCAGTATGTCATGCAATATGTAGCTGTGAACAATTTCCTCCTCCTTTCTTTGTGTTCATATTTTATTTACTATATCTTGCTCTCAGTGCTCCAAATAATCTTAAAATAAATCTCATCCTATGTGATAAGAAGACCAACAGTTTCTTCCCTTCTTCTCTCTTCCAATCAAATCAAATGCCGTATCAACCTAAAAATAATCAGAACGAACCTCTTGAGAATTCCCCAGAGCTGTTACCTGACTTTGCCTGGAATGCTTCCTCAGCCCATAAGGAGAAGGGAATGCCAGGAAAAAAACGCCAAAAATCTGGCTTCAAAGAAAGAGATCTCCCTCATTTACCAGTGTTGTTTCTCCTAGACGTTACTTCTGTGTGCAGTTGTAGCAGAACTGGTGAAGAAGAGAGAGGACATTTAGACAGGTCATTTCCTCCAAGTTGTAGGAATTTATGGGACGACTTGCATTTTGAAATGTGCTTAGAAGGCAGCAGTAAATATAAATTTCCATTGCAAAGCTTTGTAGTGTTTAGAGAACCCTGGCTTAGCAAACAAATGCTGCAGTGGCTACCGTTTCCAAATAGACTTATTATAGACATGAAACATTAGGGAACATTGCCATGTTTTGTATGGTAAATGAAGTCATTGCTCAGCAGAAAATAAGCCCAAATGGAAGCAGGTGGTGTGATACCCATTGCTAGCTAGGAAACAATTCCAAAGCATGCCAGAGCAGCCTCAATAATCAGAAAACTTCTGTGATATCTTAAGCCGGTGATGTTGTATTGCGTGGTTACACATCTCAAATGCAGCCAAAGCAATTAGAGATTGAAAGACTGGTTTTTAAACTTTGTTTAATTCTATGCGTGTTATAATCATAGAATCATAGGTTAGAGCTGGAAGGGACCTTCAAGATCATCCAGTTCCAATCCCCCTGCCCTGGGCAGGGACACCTCCCACCACAACAGGTTGCTCCAAGCCCCATCCAGCCTGGCCTTTGAACCCCTCTAGGGATGGGGCAGCCACAGCTTCTCTGGGCAACCTCTTCCAGTGCCTCACCACCCTCACACCAAAGAAATTCTTCCTAAGATCTCATCTAAATCTCCCCTCTAATAATAATAACGTATAGAACTCCACCTCTGGTTGGGGTAACATTGGGGGTGGTAATGAATAGATGCCAAAGTGCCTGAAATTAAATGAAATTAATAGCCCCTTCTGTAGTTGTAAACCACAAAGAAAAGAGACGGAGACATACTCAAGGCCATGGAGCAAGTTCCTGCAATGCCAGGGGGAAGTGGTAGCACCTGTGGAATCTCGGTGCAGAGCTGTGTCTGCTGGAGCTCCTTGCCTGCCTCCTACGGAGGGAGGCTCCAGCTTCTGCAGACTTTGACTTAGGAACTCTGAACATTTTTTAATGGTTCTGTAAATGTAGGGTGTAAATTCTTACACTTGTACTTTTATAAAATGTAATTTACCAAAAGACATGAGCTGCCTGTGAAAACTAACTTTTTTACTCCTAGAATCATAGGATTGTGTGGGTTGGAAGGGAACTTAAAGATCATCTAGTCCAACCATCAACCTAACTCTGATAAAACCCGTCACTAACCCATGGCACTGAGCACTGCGTCAACCTGGCGTTTAAATCCCTCCAGGGATGGTGCCTCAACCCCTTCCCTGGGCAGCCCATTCCAAGGCTTAAAAACCCTTTCCATCTCAACATTTTTCCTAATATCCAATCTGAACCTCCCCTGGGGCAACTTGAGGCCATTTCCCGTTGTCCCATCACCTGTCACTTGGGACAAGAGAGCTCCCCTTCTTTCAGGGAGTTGCAGAGAGCGAGAAGGTCTCCCCTCAGCCTCCTCCAGGCTGAACAGCCTCAGTTCCCTCGGCCTCTCCCCATAAGACTACTCTCCAGACCCTTCACCAGCTTCGTTGCCCTTCCCTGGACCTGCTCCAGCATCTCAATGTCTTTTTTGTGGTAAGGGGCCCAAAACTGGACACAGCCCTCAAGATGGGCCCTCACCAGTGCCCAGTACAGGGGAATGATCAATTCACGAGCACTTTATTCCTGTTTGGGACTTGGGAAAATCAACCGTGAGGGCCAAGCGATTTGGACACCACTAAGTGTAGTAATTTTTCTGAAATTATTTTCTCATTGTGATTCTGAAAAGAGGACAGAGTAGGAAGAGAGGACAGTTTGCACCTGCCTTTAATAGTTCGTTTTAACACTGACGTGTGAAAGAAAATGTGCATTTGAGCTCATAGGTTGGAAACTCATAGCAAAAGGAAATGATTTCTTTGTACTGGTTTCTTACTACAATAAGTTTAAAGTGACAAAAACTAAATGAAGAAAACTGCATGGAATAAATATAAAAGTTCTGAAGGGGGTTGGGAGATGCAGTTTGTGAATGAGTCTATATGAGGACAGAAATGTTGTTTTTGGGAAGAAACTATTCATTAGGCTGCAAGCTGCTTTGAGGTCCCTGTGCTTCGCTCACCGGCGCCTATGAAGTCCATGCCCAGGGTGGAAAGAGCTCTGGCCCTTCGTGAGGAGTCAGTTGAGAGCCCGAGTAGGCACCAAGGCGGTGCTACGAGCCCAGCCCAAGACCAAAGGTATTGCAAATTAATTTGTGTACAGTTGACATGTGCATTCTTACGTGAATCAGAAGGAAGAGCTGGGCAGAGATCCTTTTATGAAGAAAAGGAAAACATATGTTAGTTATTGTATTGAGAGGATGTTTTTATGAGAAAAGGGGATGCTGCTTCATTAATAACACTGACATGTCACACCAATTCTGGTAGGTCTGATAGATTAAACATGAACCTCTCATTATTCAAGCAGCTGAAATGTATTGGCCGCTTTACCCACCTAATATTTATTCCTTGCACAGTATAACTACAGAATTGACATCTTCTTTTAAAATTGTTTGGCTGTAATAAATATAAAACTTTCACCACTGATGTAAAGCATTGCTAGCTGGCATCATTTCCTATCCCTTTTTAATTATTCTTGACACTGTGGAGAAACATCTAATATAAATCTGTAATGTGCTCTGATGACAAACTACACGGTTGGAAGACCATGTAATCTCTCCACAATTAATTAAAGTGCACAGAGTTTCTTTTTTTTTCCCCCTCTTTTTTTTTTTCCCTTCCTTTTTTTCTTCCCCCCCCAGCAGCCAGATGCCACTGACTGGCTCAAATAACATTGCTGTCAACTGTAAAAAATTAAGATCCAAACCCTAAGAAAGGTACTTAAATGAAGAAACCAGATGCCAGGTTATTTTTTGAAATTGTGGCATACATCTTGGTGGAAGGTGCTATTGTTCAACATCTGTAGCTTTCCATACTTAATTACTCATGTAACTTGGCAAATCTGTCGGCATTTTATTTCCACAAGTATCTGTCACTGCAGCAAATCCTTTATTAAAAATTGAACGATGCCAATCAGTGTGAAGAGTTCACCAGAGAGACTTAATTTGGGAGGATTCGGCTGCTGTTTGGTCCATGGGCATTGCCTTTTGGTTTTGAAAAGGATGTGAACCTGTTTCAGAAGAGCTTCAGCTCCGGCCTAGAAGCAGCGAGCGGTGCTGTTAGACTCATAGGACACGTGGAGTTGATCAAATGCAAATTAATTACGATTCTTAGGCAATGTAAGAAAGTCTTCACAACATTTAGCAACTGTAATAATACGGAGGATGGACGACGGGTTAATAAAGGGTGTTTATTAAATGTGACTGTACCACCATATGACTTTTGGTGGTGAAGTCTGTAGCCAGAGGAAGCGGCAGGTGCAGGTTAATTTGCAAAAGTTCAGAGACTATTAATTAAAGTTAACAAGAAAAAAATCGCAGAAGCGCCCTCCAATTTTTCATTGACGTTACAGTAGGAAAAAAAAAATCCCCTCAATGTTATTATTTAACATGGATAGTTTTATAGAAATGTTTGGAATGCGTTAATGTGTTTCCTGCTGTGTCTTTAGAAATGGGATAAAACGGATGTTATGCTGGTGTCAGTGGTTTTCCTACAAGTGTGTTTAAATCAAGGAAGTAAAATGTTTTGGGCTTACAGTAATTTGGGAAAACTCCACTGTGTTTCATTATTTATCACTTAAGGTTGTTTTAGTACTTCAGAGGAGTTTTTCAAGAATCATTAAAAAAATTTTCACTTGTTAAGTGGAGACTTTCGGGGGTGGAATGTGCAGCTCTTGTACCCAACAGAGAACAGGTTTCCGTCCCCTCAACATCTGCCACCTCCAGCCTTGCCCTGGATGCTGCTCTACATTCAGTGCCAGCCGTGGGACAGATGTCATGACAGCTCATCTCTTCGGGATTAGGAGCATTGTACAATAGGTGTTTAGTCACAGAATCACAGAATACTATAGGGTTGGAAGGGACCTTTGGAGATCAGCTAGTCCAACCCCCTGAAAAAGCAGGTCCACCCAGAGCAGGTTGCACGGGAATGTGTCTAGGTGGGTTTGAATGTCTCCAGAGATGGAGACTCCACCATCTCTCTGGGCAGCCTTTTCTAGGGCTCTGCCACCTTCAGAGGGAAGAAGTTCCTCCTCATGTTTAGATGGAACCTCTTCTGTTCCAGTTTGTGACTGTTACCTCTAGTCCTGTCACTGGGCACCACTGAAAAAAGATTGTCCCACCCTTTAAGTATTTATTGGCATTGATCAGATCCCCCCTCAGTCTTCTCTTCTCCAGGCTCAAAAGACCCAAGTGTCTCAGCCTTTCCTCTGAAGAGAGGTGCTCCAGGACCCTCCTCATCTTCATAGTCCTACTACAAAGTCACAGAAATAATAATAAAAATCTAACTTAACTGACTTAGTTGATGATATAGCTGCAGTGGTTTAGGATGCAGTGGAACGTGTGTGATTCTGTCGTGTTTCAGAGAGGTTTTTTTATGCAATAGAATTAGTTTTTGTAAACTGGTCTCTAACTCACTAACTTCCCGGCTTGCATTTCGCTTTTTTCTACCACTCGCTCATTCCTCACGGATAATATAAATCACTGGGTTTATAGTACATTTCCTTGCTGCATGACATATTTCTTAAAAGAATTTTGCTACTATTACTAGTGTCGGTGTGTGCTTTTTTTTCTCTCCTGCTTCTAGACAGTTGGCACAACTGGAACCTAAACTACGCTGTACTTGGTAACGCTCTTGGAGAGAAACCTCATTTTTAGCAGAAAGTCCTGACTCATCAGCTTTGTAAGTGTTCTGATTGAGCGCACGCTGTTGCCACTGAAACATTTTAAAAACAGAACAGTCAGAACTATAGAGCAGTTCATAAATGGGGAACGTGGGTGCAATGTGGTGGTTTAAATCCACATAAAACTGATGCAAACAATGTATGAGCTTTTCTATGCTGATTATTTTTGCTGTGTTTTTTAACGTACTTCGTGTTCTATTGAGGGGTTTAGTGTATTCTCAACGATTACATTTTTTGAGTAATTTTATTTGGGGTTATATACAACATAATCATGTTATCTATACTGGCATTATAGTTGAGGGATTTGAAACGGTGTTACAAAGTGTGGATCAAATTTCACTATCAAGTACCTCCAAGAAATCCCATTAGCTTCACCCGTTTTAATGGGCTGTAACGGAGAGAGCATGATCCCTAGGAGTAAAGCCATGTAGAGATCCGTGAGTAGAGCACGTAGAGATGATCCCTAGGAGTAGAACCATGTAGAGATCCCTAGGAGCAGAGCACGTAGAGATGATCCCTAGTACAGCCACGTAGAGATCCCTAGGAGTAGAGCGAGGATGCAGTGGGCTGGCTCAGCACAGAACAGGATAGGGTGTGGGGAGAGTTCTTCCCAAAAAAATAAGGAATAAAGCTTGGTGGCATAAAACTTGTGTATTAAAAACATTCCAGTTTGGGCAAAATCAACATTCGAAGGGTACGGTAAGCGCCGGGGGATTTTAGTGACCACAAATGGTTAGGAACTTGGTTTTACATCTCATCTGACCAATAGTTTATGACGCGCTGTGGTTTTTGCTTTTCTGTAACAACATGTTTCTTGGATCGTTTAAAATATTTGGCTTGCAACACCTCTGAGGCATGGGTTAGCTCGCAGTAATGCGTACTTTGATGTGTCTTATTGTTAAATTATATAGTGCATACAGTATTTCATTTTATTTAATACAAATCATTTTTATTTACTTAAAAGGAGCAAGCTGTCTTATTATATGTGTTTGGCTTTGAAACAAAGGAATTATATTCTTTTAAGAGGTGTTTTATGTTTTATGGTTACTGAGAGAATATGTGGCCTTTTAATAGGCATTTATATAAGTGGGATCCATGTCTCCACTCTATTATATATTTTCAAATAATTAAAAGTGCTATACAAATGCTATGTGATAGCCTTACAAAAAAGAGGGAAAACCCATGTGGTTTAAGATGTCAGGAAAAAAACAAAAAATCCTGTTTCTTGAGGAGAGGAGGAGGCAGAAAGGTTTATTAGGGTAATTTAATTTCTACTGATGCTACAAACATGCACGGGATGAGGATGTGGGAGTTCAAATGTAGACGCTGCTCGTAGTGTTCCCTACTTTGACCTGTTCTTCATTGAGACGGTCAATTGACACAGACGCCAGTGCATTTATAACAGAGTCTACTGTAAATGAGACTTTTGGTCTTGCCAGGGATAGATATTTTTCCTGTGTTCACCACTATCACACATCATGTTTGAGGGAGGGGGAAAAGGAACTTTTAAAACAATAATATCAAACAACTTGGAAAAAAATGTTAAATATTACCATATGAAGAGCTTATTAAATTTGTATGGTTTTCTTTCAGTAAAAATTGATATGTGATGAAACACAGTGCAGCTGGATAACTTGTTTTGGCTAACGTTCTAGTGTTCTCTGATCTCTTTACCCAGCTATATATATATAAAAAAAGAAACCATATCAGTGTTCATGTTCCTGTTGTACAAGCTCTGACATAAATGCCCCCTTTTCATTTCCCCCTTACCATCTGGACTGTAAAAAACTTCACATGAGTTTGCCAGGGAGGTAGTTTATCTACATATCTTCTCCATCTTCAGACCTACTCTCAAATACCGTATTTGTAAGACTACTCATCACAGTTGTCATGTATTTAATTTGAAAAACTTCTGTATCAGGTATTTCCAGTTCAGCAATGTGAGGGGACCAACGAGCAGATGCTGCTCATGTTGGCAGTAGCCCAGGAGCAAGTATGATCTTGGAGAGCATTATCTGAAGGGATCTCCAGGAGAACTGGAGATGGACTCTTGCTCAGGGAGTGGAGTGACAGGACAAGGGGAAACAGTTTTAAATTGGAAGAGGGGAGATTTAGATGAGACATTAGGAAGAATTTCTTTGGTGTGAGGGTGGTGAGGCACTGGAAGAGGTTGCCCAGAGAAGCTGTGGCTGCCCCATCCCTAGAGGGGTTCAAGGTCAGGCTGGATGGGGCTTGGAGCAACCTGGTGTGGTGGGAGGTGTCCCTGCCCAGGGCAAGGGGGCTGGAACTGGATGATCTTTAAGGGCCCTTCCAGCTCTAACCATTCTGTGATTCTGTGATCCAATAGCTGGGAACGGAAGACTAGGTCTCATATTTGCAAGTAGTTGTCTTCGTCTGTCCTTCACACTCCATGGGCTCTTATACACGGTCATTAATTAGTGAATATGCCACAATGTTCGGGTACCTCTTCCTGTTGTGTTGCAGCTCTGCTTATTTGGTTTTGTTTGTGTATGTAGTGGGTTGGTGATGACAGCATTTGTAATGTATTGAGGAAACTCAAGAGCTGTTCCTCCATGACAATAACACTGTCAAACAATGAACTAAATTTTGGTAAAGTGTAACAGCTCTGTTGAAGTCACAAACTCGTGTTTGTTAGTATCAGAGGTGATTTTAAAACTGATATTCCTTACAGATATTCCTCACTACCTGAAGTGCAGGAGTGTGAATTGAGGCTAGTTTGCCTATTTTAAATTCCTTTCTTCAGCCAAATGTCCTTATATTGCAGGCTTTTTGGCTGGCACAGGAAGCTCAGACTTCCTGCTCATTGATGTAGATAGAATTTTTCTTTTATTTTGGGAGTGGCAGGGGGTTGCTACGAAGTTTAATTTTCCATTTTGTTAACTAAGAACATATGCCAAGGGTCTTGGACTCTCTGAAGTACTGACTGACATAAAATATAATGGCAATCCAGCATGGGCTGGGGCTGGAGAATCTTGGATATTGTCCCACTAGATACTGGAAGACTGCAGATTTTTTTTAACTGGGATAGATAGCGTGGGTAATTTGCTCTTCACTTTGGCACACTCTGTTTAATTGCAACTGCAGCCGAGCAAAACCATCTGCTAAAGTGATCAAGGTCGGAGTTTTTGAGTTATGAACGTTACAGAAAGTCATAGATACAGTTCTTCTTGTCATTTCTTGTGGTGGAGCCCTGCAGAGGTGTGTGCCATTCTTGGTATATATTGGTTGTCTCTATTGTTTGATAAGTGCCAACCATGTGTTCCATCCTACTGCCAGTCCTCTCCTGCCGCAGCTGCCAGCACACTGTGCTGCTTCTGCTTGCTCTGTGTGTCGGTGGTTTTCCTAAGTCTTCCATATTTTTCAAGGGTGTTTGATGGAAACACTGTGTTGGAAAATAGGAAAGAAAAAAAAAATTAAGGAAAGTTTCATGACCGTTGTGACCATCTAGAGCGGTGAGGTTTTCCATACTCTGTAAGAGAAAAGCTCTGTTTTAGCCCTTTTAGTCAGCTTTTCCTACTGTCAGAAAGGGTTTTTTTCTTATGAATAGTTTGTGTCTGTGGAATCCTTGGCCTGTCAGTGAGGCCCGCAGGAGGAATGATTCCTCTCTCTTGCATTTGCCACTGTGCATCAGTCTATGGTGACTTCCAAACCATTCTTCATCCTAAAACATTGTCTTGCTCTGCAAACATCTCTGCGGACTTTTATATTTTATTTTCCTATTTAGAATACTACACTGTTATGGAAAAGAACACACCTTTCCTTAAAAAAAAGTAAACATCTACAAGCTCCCCAGTAGAGAATTAGATAAGAATAGGGATTTATATCCCTGCAAGAATTATCTAGATTAGAAGGGAAATACCTGCAGTTAATATACTATTAAAGCTCTAATTCTACAGCAGCCTTTCTGCTCCTATCAATTTAATTCTCAGTAAATTCTAATGATCTTTTATATTAAAATAGATCATTTTTCTGCTTCAAGTGAAGATAGGTTATTCTTGTTTAATGAATGCCAGGACAGAAAAGCTTTCAATGTGCGTTTTATCCCCAAAATACTAATGGCAGAATTCTGACGTTCCGATGCCATTCCCGTGTTCAAGGTATTTGAGGATATTACACCTCCTTTCTGTCCCTTCTAGTGCTGCACAAGTATATATACACGTATGGATTTTTTTATGCTCAGATTCGATACTGTAAAACTCAGAATTATTACAGACCCTGCCTTTCTTGTCCAAACCCTTAACCATGGACAATGAAGGCTGATATTCTAAAAAGCTCTTCTACTCTTTGAACAAAATTCTTATCCAATTGTATGCATTTTCTGTACACATAAAGGAAGATCGTGGCCTTTTATGCCCTTTAAAACTTACTTGTTTCATTTTTCTATCCTATCGGTAGTACCATGGCTCTCTTTCTGTTCATATCAGTTAATGTCACATTTGTGTTGCCAGCTTAACTTCCCAGGGTAAAGAATATCTTAGTCATAAGAATATGAAAACTTCAATGGAAGTTCAGTTGAAAGGTCCACCTGATACCATAATCCAGTTTGAACTGGGCCCAGTTTAGAAAGCTTAGAGGAGGGAGTGGAGAAGGACAATGCTGGAAGACAAGGTGTGTTTTCCTCATCTCAACCTTACTGGGTATTTAAGTGGTAGAACTAAGTGGGAATTAAATTTGTTGAAATGCAATGGAACATTGTAAAAACCACTTACAAATTTGCATGCAGTTCTGTACCCCTCATTTGATTCATATCTGCATATGTTAATTCTGATTTCAGCATGGCATTGTGTATGTGCTAAAATGGGACTGATGGCCTAAAATTAGGATGTCAGTTTGTACAAATATAAACAAATTATTTCATAGGTGTATAGAACCAAGTAAGCAGTCGTATGTGTTTTGTAATCCTTTTGCTCACGCAAGAGGAGTGCTATATTGCCTTTTCTGTACTGAGGTTCACTCTGTAGATGCACAGGATGAGAAAGGTTGACTTGAGAAAGCCAGTAATTTTTGCAAGGCTCAGTAGCTTCTGTCTGTAAGGGCATTGTCTATAAACAGTAGATTGTCAAAGAACAAAAAAATCCTCAGAATTACTGCCGTCCCCCCAAAATATGCTCTGTTGCCCTATAACCCAGCCAAACAAAGTACTGAATGCCTGTGTTTTCGTTGGAAAAGAAAAAGCGTTCAATTTTTAGACTAATTTACAGTACCTTTTGCATTTTTTCCTTTAAATGACAACAGTCCCTAAGTGCAGCTCACTGAAAGGAGCATTTTTGAAAATGGTTATCCTTGTGGCTTTTAGATTCTGAGAAGCAGCTAGTGGCCGAGCTTCGTGGCTGTTACCTTTCCTTATTCTATAATACTGATTCTGACATACTACAGAGACAGCAAAAACGACCTGGAGAAGGTATGAATCAGCTAAAACAAAAGGAAACAAGTGCTAGGAAATAGTAAAAGACGTATTCTTCTATCAGTACAAAGTCGTTTCCATCTGCTCTTAATTTATCACCGTGCAGAGGCTGGCTCTTTCACTGCTGTTAGGCCGTGCAATGAATCAAATCCTGTTTCCTAATTTCCACCATTGCAAGTTATGGTCCGAGGAAACAGAGTTCTGCAGTTTCCTGCTGCACTTCACGACAGCTGGAGGAAAGGGGTGAGGTGAAGATGGCACTGGAGACCTTTCCCTTGGAACCTACCTAGGTCCCTGACTTGGGCTTGCAAAAGCATTGACTTCCTCTTTGCTTTTGTCAGCCTTTAGGTAAGGGCTTTCTGTGGCCATTGTATATAACTGTGATGAGTTTGTCTTATTTTCACGAGATGCTATCTAATACTTTAATGGCATTACATAGGAATTAAGCTGAAAATGTTCTATGGGTGAATACAGATGAAAAGCCAGATGGCTTGCTTCATTCATTACTTAGCTGCTCTCTTCCAACAAACTTAAAACTATATGAAAACCTCAGAGTATCCCTTCTCAGATTTTATTGGGTGATTGCAATAGGCCCAATTTCTTTGTTTAGATGTTTCTGAATTAAAAATATATACAGTTGGGTAGGAATTTAAAATAAAGTTTGGGTTCGAAAAGTCTCTAAACTGAGTTTGGAGGATAATGTCAGGACCAGAGGAAATGGTCTTGAAGTTGTGGCAGGGGAGGTTCTGATGAGATATTGGGAGGAATGACTTGACTGAGAGGGTGGTCAGGCACTGGAAGGGCCTGCCCAGGGAGGTGGTGGAGTCACCATCTCTGGAGGTATTTAAGAAACGTGTAGACATGGCACTTCAGGGCATGCTCTAGTGACTGAGACTGTTGGGTTGGGTGATTTGTTTTGTGGCATTGGGAGATTTTTCTTTTTTTTTTCTTTCTGGGTTTTGGTTTATTTTTTTTTGGTGTGTGTATGGTTGGATTTGATGATCTCAGAGGTCCCTTCCAACCATGAAGATTCTGTGATTCTGTGAGTTCACCAAGCTGCTTCTTGGAAGATGTGAGAGGAGTTTGGTAAGCGGTGACAAAAGTCTAGGTACTAGGGCCTGTTCTAAAGGTGGGGAGCCCGGTTCCCAGCTCCACTGAGTTCTCCAGGTGTCAGGATATCAATTGCTGCAAAATTCTCACTCTTCACATGTGCTGACTGGGCAAAGTAAGAATAAAAATCATGCCAAATTTTGATATTTCTGGGATGGCAGAGCGAGGGAGGTTCTGGCAGACAGTTGTCAGGGCTGGTGGGAGTGCCTCTGTATGGTACGGGATTCCCCGAAGAGTATCCCATGCTTGTGTTTGGTTTCAGCCTCTAATTAACTTGATGAGGTCAATAGCTGATACCTTTAGTTTCAACAACTGGGTTTTTGAATACCAGGGGGCCAAATTCTGGAGCACATCACCCCACAACCCAATCCCATTTGAAGGAAAATAAAGGCTGCATAGCAAGGTCGGACTTGGAGCCCTTGTGTTATGTCTTGCAGTAAAGTATCAGCTATTATGAAATTACCTTTATTTATTGTGTTGAATATCTGTAGGAGACTTCCTTTCCCCAGAAAGCACGTTGAGAAGATGCGGTTGTCTCAACTCTCAGAAGAGCTTTCCAAATTCATTTTTAAAATTTAAGTAATTGATTTACTTATTACATGAAATTTATGTAAGCTGTTAAATGTAAATGCTTGGCTTTCAAGGGGAACCTAAATCATTTGTACGTCGTGGTGCAATCCTTTTCCATTAAAAGAGTTTACAGAGAGGCACGGCTCCCTCCCGCACAGAGTCACCCCGCAGCCCCCTTTCTTACACGTCCTGGTGTGGCTTTTTCCATGAGCACTTTTTGCTCTTTAGTTATTTGTTGTAATTATCAAGTTCATTTTTCTCTAATAGATGTGATTAAGTATATTTAGCACTGTGTAATGAGTTTTCTGCCTGGTTGCATTCTGGCTAATAAGGAATTCCTCAGAGTCTCTTCTGACAGCTGCTGTGGATCCCAGGTTTGTGCTGCCACAAGAGACCTCTTCCATGAATTGCTAACATTAGAGAAATTAACTCGGTTAGACTAACCATAAAATCTGGGCTGAAATTTGATTACTAATAGATCTCCTGGTAGCTTTCAGCGGCACAGATAGCGCGGTGTTCTCTTCTTGTGCAGAAAGACCCATCAAAAAAAAAAAAAAAACCCTCACCAAAATTCAAAAATACTTTTGCATTCACCCGTAGTGAATATGTAAAGTTCATTGTGGAGGCTGCACTGATAAAAATACCCGCTTGAAAATAATCTTGACAGTAATTACTCAGTGTTACTGTTAGGGTTGTCCCTTTTTTAGTGCTGATGATCCATCTGCTAACTCCCCGCCCTGTGGGTGATACTTCTGTGATCTGGGCTACTTTCCTCTTCTTATACCAGCTCCCAAATTTCGGAGGCTGAAAATGATGGGGAAAAAAAATAAATCTGTAAATTGGGGATGCAGTGCTGTGGTGTAGTTGCTTAGCAACAGTCGCTGCAGCCTCTTCGCTGAGTCTCCGGAAGGGGGATACAGAGACAGGAAGATGAAATAAATACACTTTCGGCTTGGGTGACTTTGTAAGAGAATGATAAAGGTTGTAAGTTATTTTTTCTGCTAACTGCCAGCGACTGTGGGAAAAGGCTTCTGTAAACAGATCCCATGAAAAAGGGGGAAAAAATGGAAACCGATCACTTGACTTTCTGAATTTCTATGACAAAATGAAAATATAGCAGGAAATATGTTTTCTTTCTAACGATGAGCCTGCGTTACGATACAAGGTATTTTCTGCTGTGGTGCATAATCGTTACAGAAAATGCATAATCGTAACCATGTGTCTTCTATTTATCGCTACAATTGAGCACCAAATTCACAGAGAATAGGGATTGAAAATTAATGCCAAGTACCTCTTAAATTCCCTGCTGGTATGTTAATTACATAAAGACTGTTCATAATAGGGTTAGTGGTAATGTAATAATTATGGACGGGTCTACAATTTTAAATTCTTTGGAGATGGGAGCAACTCCCAGCATCCAGGATCGCGCGGTATTAATTGCTAGGAGCTGTGTTTCAATCCTGTTCTGCTTTATCCAGTGAAATATAGTCTGAAGACTGGTGTGATTACTCAGGTATCAGGGTGTTATTTTCAGTCCTGTGTATCCCGCAGCCTTTGGGAATGTGCCGTGCCTGGAGCCTCTCTGCAGGACGAGGTGTCGCACGTTGCTACATTGCCTTAGTACAAAATCTCAGCCTTAGAAAGCGTTAAAATGTACAAGGGAGTGAGAAGTAAGTTGGTGCAGATACATCCAAGTTTGTTAAGGGGCTCTTATCTACAGTCTCCAGCGACATGCGGGGTTTTTCCAAGTGCTAGTTATTCCTGCTCGTCGGTGCCGCTTTGCAATTAGCGTTGGAGCCCCTAGATAAAGTGGATGTCTAGGAACTAAGAACAGATAACATAGATACAAGCAGAAATTTAAACCTTTTAGCCTCCTTTGGACTTGTTTAATTCTGAACTGGTTCTTCAGGGGAAAAAAAAAAAAAAAGGCAAGAAGAGGTTGTGTTTCAGTACGGTTCCTTTTGGGGGAAAAAAACCCCAACAATTAGAAGAAACACCTAATTATACAAGAGTTTGTGTTGCTTCACTTTTACATTGATGTATTTTGCAAAGGATGCCGTGCTCGCCGTAAACCCGGTCCTAAAAGTGGTCATAAAGAGGACACTGCATATCATAAAAGCAAAGAGGTTTTTTGATCTAAGTGGGAGCCTGCTGGTTCATTTTTAGAAGGTCAGATTGATAGACAATATCTCACGGTCTAGATAGCGACTCTATCAAACTAATTCTTAAACACATAGTAGTACAATGAATTATTCCTGTCTTGGAAGTATGGTTTATGACCTTTCTGCCCCAGGTATTATTGCTGATTATTATCTGAGAATGGGTAGTAGCATGCTTTTTGTTTCACTGGGGTTTGTGTGATTTTATTATTTTTTTTATTTTATTTTAACTCAGGATGTTGTGGGTTTTTTTAAGCAAATATGTTTCACAAACCATTTAATACAGCAGTTTTCTGATAAAATGAATTTCTCTTATAGTGTGGTAATAAAGAAGTGCTTTTTACCTTTTTTTTTTTTTTTTTCTCCTAGGGGTTATTGTTTAAATATCTCAGGTTGTGCAGATAAATATTTCTGTGACCTTTTATTTTCTGCTTTTTTCACACTGATTTGGAGAAAAATGTGAGCGTTGTAGAATATTTTAATTTATTTTGCAAAATCTGTGCTTTCTAATTGCCAGCTTTTCAAAAACAAAATGGTAGAATTCTTCATATGAGGCTGCATAAAAGATGGACCTATTTTGTATATAGAATATTGCCTGTCCTTTAGATCTATGTGTTTTGCTTATGGAATAAACCAAAGTAGGAGAGATAAACTAATATTTTGTATAAGCTCAGCCAGACAATACACATGATAAAGATGTTTCATCTTCTTATGCATGCAGAAAATATGAAAAATTGTAGTTTACACATATTTCCTCAATTCAAGTGTAAAATTGGGCCCCCAGATTGCCCTGGGCCACGGTGGTTGTGTTAAAGAAGCACTATTTACCTAGCAGCTGAGTGAAAAATGATCAGAATATTAGACTCATCTAGGCCACATTAAGGAGCCATTGCATTTCCCGACAATTTTATGCTATCTCAATATGAAAACAGAGCAATTTCAGCTCATATCAGGTTATGATCGGCAATTACAGTTGCATAATTCACCTAGTCGTCTCTTTTCAGGGCCTTTATTTTCCCTCTTGGTGACATTCCTGAGAAAGTGCCTGATAAAAATGTCATATATCATCCTGGCTTTAAAACTCGTAAGGGGGTAATCTGCTATGCCTTGCTGAGCCTATATTCATCACTAGATTTTTGACTTGGAGGGGTCATGACACTCATAATTTCCTTTTTGATATTGTCCTCACTAGATATGACAAGGGGCTGTAAAAGCCGGGTTGTATGCCGTGGCTAAGAGCCGTTCCAGTGGGGCTCATCACTAGCAATAACAGTGCATTACTGTGGATTGTGCAGTAGTTGGCCGTTTGGAAGATAATTAGATTTGATGTCAACATTTCTTTATCACCTGCATCCTTTTGTGCATCTGCGTGTCAAGTTGTTATTTCCGGATTTATTAGCACCCTCAGAGCTACTATCTATCTGTCAGCCTCTGTGCCGTTTGTGTTGACAGTTGTAAAGTTAATTACTAGTACTAATGAGCATCGGGCTTTTGGTGGACATGGCATTTTGGGCATTTAAAACTGTAATTAGATTTTTTCTTTATTTATTTATTTTTTTTCCTTTGTGTACGGCCACAGGAAAAATGCTGAAAAAGAAACCCAAACCAAACACTCCCACCTCACATCTCTCTTTCCAGTGTGACATTGTTTACAGTGCCTCTAATTCAAAAAACTCAAAAAGGCAGCTTTGTTTGGTTTTTACTGGTTTTTTCTTCTGAATATCTGTTTTATCATGTCATCCAAACTGAGATCTTTAAAAAAAACAAAACCACCAAAAGTTTTATTTTCAGATATCTTTAGAAGAAGCGTGTCCAGCTAGTGTATGCATCTATCCTTCCCTTTTCTGCAGAAGAATTTGTATTTTAGCGCACAGTCAATACAAATATTGTGTTTAAAAAGAAATCTGTAAGGATGGCAAAATGAGCCCATCTCCTGATCCCTCTCTTTTTAATAGAATAATGTATTCAACCCAGGGAACGCAGAGACGCTGCTTGTTTATTACAGGATTGTAAATCCAGAGTAATTTTGGTGAAGCGGGATTAACACAGGTGTAAGAGAAAGAGGAATTTTGATCCTTATCTGCCTTGCATACGTGCTAAATTCCCTATCCTGTAAATCACATTACCGGATCTTTTATGTGATGTTCCGAGTAACATATAACTCATAGGATTTAGAATAATGGCACTTATATGTGACATATACTTTATGTAAGTATATTGTTTATTCCACTGCTGCAACTAAGAACCACTCCCTTGCTGCTGTTTCTATTTACTTTCTATTTATCATTATCTGCCATTTTGTTAAACAACTACCCTTCCCAGACATAAATCATCTGTAAAAATACTCCGGCTCGGAGAAAATTTCACCCTGGCACTGAAATGATGAGATAACCATTTTCATCTCTTGTTGAAGCATTGAGATTTATTGGGCTTTGATGGGCTACAGCCCAGACATCATTCTCTGCTAAACAGACTCCCACTTGCATTTATTCTTATTGCATATAGCAATTCAAAACGCAGCTCCCCAAGTCCCTGCAGAGCCCCTTCCCTGCTTAGGTGGGGCATGGGACGTCAGTGTTATTACTTTATATTAGATAAGGAAGGGACACACGCCGAAGCATGTGGTGATTCAGATGATTTTTTATTTCCGTTTAGCAGTGATGACAGAATGTCATAGCGAAATGACTTCAAAAGTCATTTTTCCCTCTGCCCCGGTTCTGCAGCCTTGTCCCTCGAGGGTACTTCCATTGTACAGTTATATTAATTCTGCTAACTTTCAGACTTCATTGCTGACAATAGGCCTTTTGGCTTTCTCAGACTATTACATTAAATTTCCCATCAAACCATGTCAGCCTGTGAGGTCAGAGATTCTGGGAGAAGCTTGAGATATTTTGCCTTTTGACTTCATGGGCAGGTATTTCTAAATTGCTTTTAGGTTTGTTTTCCCAGCATCAGAAATCCTATCGAACCTCTCGGAAAACTCAAGACGAGGAAGGGCTCATCAGGTGAAGGACGAATGGTCGGAGGGATGGGGAGGGTGTGCAGGACACTGGTGCTGGAGTATGTCTGTCCCCAGCCCTGCCCCAGTTAACGGGGATCAGCCACCCCCAGCCCAACCGCCTTCCTCGGGGTACCAGGGTCTGACCACCCATTTCACATCCACCCCCAAGTCCTTCTTTAAAGGTTTCACCTTTCAACCAAAAGGCTTTTCTCTCAGGGTACATTTGCCGTTAATTAGTTCCGCTGCTCTGCGGTTTGTTTGGCATCTTCATTAAAAATTAGGTGTAATGTTCTTCGGTTCATGGTTAGGGAAACTGAGGCAGGGAGAGGTGTTGGAGCGAGGTGGTGGAAGAACAGGGGACTCTCCTTCACGGGATCCCATTGCCTAGAAAGAGTTACCTTGAAGGCATTTTGAAGGATTGAAGTTCAGTGGACTTAACCAAATTAAAACTTATTTACATAAAGCATGGTTCATGTAAGAATTGTCAAAATTCTAGATTGTGCTGTGGGACCATGAAATAGTTTTTCGATTTTTGAGTAAACTTTGCTGCTGTTTTATATATTCATCAAGATTCTCAGCTTTCTCCAAATATATAAATTGTTTAAACTTGATGGATTCTTTTCTCCTTGGAATAATTTGACATTGGTGGGGGGCAGAGAAGTATTTAAACCAGCCCTTGTATAAGAAGATTTTTAATTTATCAGATTCACCCCCAGCACTGAACTGGAGAAAATATTATTTTTAAAGAGGTGTTATTGTATGCAAATACAATTCAGTAAAAAAATGCGACAAGATTATAGGAAGGAAAAACAGGCTTTGTATGATAAAAACACATCAGAAAACTAAGCGCTTGGGTGGCATATAAGAATTCCACAAAATTCAGTGTGTCCAGCTCCTTCACTGTTTTGAATTTGTAATCACGGATTCTGTATTTAGAGAACAGGAATTCCTGCAGTGTCTTCTTCCCTTGTGTCGTGTGTGCGCGTGTGTGTGTGTCCCTTATTTAAAAATAAGGCAGAGGAACAGACTTTTCAAAGGAAAGGATCTCACCCTGAAAACAACTTCTGCTCATTTTTCGTGGTAATTTTTAAAGGACCAAAATTCAAACTGTCTTAACTGGGAATTACATGCAGGTAGGGGAATGTGTGCATAGGGAGCCAGGGGCGGGTGGCAGGGCTGGAGAAAGATGAGCCTGGAAAGGCAGTGTCAATGTGTTACTACCTGCTTGCAGCCATAAGGCTGGGGAATCATTTGTGACACTCTGGGGACAATTTTGTCACCCTGACAGTAATGCTGTTATGCACCAACTTGACACACAGGAAGAATCCATAAAGACAGATAAGTAACTGTGAAAGTGGCTGGGGATCAGCCCAAGTGCTACCACTCACCTGCGGTGACAAATAGATAGTCAGGAAGGATTGAAAATCCTGCCCAACACGGAGATATGTCACTCCAAAGCCGGAACACCGCGTGGTTGCACCGAGGTTGTAGGAAAAATACACGTAAGGCAGAGGCACGGAAGAGCCGCCAGGCGTAAGTATGAGAAGGTTAACTTCCAGGCATATTAGTTTTTCTCCATAGCATTTGGGTTTCTTTGGAAGAATACTTGGATGTCTTTCATAATCGGGCCAAGTTCTTATATTCATTACGTTTGATTGGGCCGATTCCTGCGATTTTAACTGAAATCAGTGTCGGTGATTGATGCAGACGATCACATTGACGTAATGAAAATAAGAATTTGGCCAGTGTCATTTTCCTGAGAGCCCATGGGTCTGTTTCTGGGTGTAATTATTTTATACCGATAGAGGTCCCCATCTGCAAATCAAATGAAGAGACTTGTGACTTAAGAAATACGTTCTGCTTTTAAAAATAATGTACTTCAGCTGTTGCATTCAACCGTAGGTGCTAAAGATCAGTACCAAACCCTTTCCCCTTTATTATGTTCAAGAATGTGTTAATTCCGACTGCGAATGCCTTGCTTTTTGTAAAAAAAAAAAAAAAAAAAGTGACTTGCAGTTTTTAAAATATTCTTTAGAAAATGAATGGTAGTTTTAGTGCTTTTTTCTTTGTTTGTTTAAGACAAAAGGATGTTATCTAACTTTGAGGACCGCTTCAGAATCCAGACACTCTTTGTGACCTCCTTTTCATTACTCATATTTGATAATTTGAAGTTTATTGCTCAGGAAAGAAATGGGTTACAACCAAAGGCAGATGATGTGCTTGGGGTTTTATTTTGTTCAGTTTATCCTCTCTGTTTTCCCCCCTCTCTTCTCAATCTGGCTTTCACTTTAAGAAAATATCCTTTGGAGGCAACCTCCAAAGTCATCTTGATCCCTGGGACAGAGAGCAAGCACAACTGCCACCTTTCCATTTCCTCACATCCCACAAGCTTGGGATTATTTTTTCCATGGGTTTTTTTTGTTTTTTTTTTTTTTTTTTTTTTTTTTCTCTCAAACTGGTAGTTCACTGCTGCATCCTCAGTTTCCTTCCACACCACCAGCTTCTGAACACCGCTTGCAGCGCGCTGAAGCTGAACTGATTCCCTTCACCCAAATGCCTTGACCTCGCTGGAAAGCAGCGAGTGAGACGGGTCGGGTGCTTCAGCCCCAAGTGCCAGTCCCAGCTTCCTTGGTGAGCACTTAGATACATCTCATCCGAAACCCCTATTTCAAGTATTAATTTCATACTCTACTATTTTCTTTCTCATTCTTGACCTCTTTGGCGTAGTGCTGGGCACAGGTTTTCTGGGTGATTTGTGCAAAGTGGGGACATGGTGGGACATTTGGCTTCCTCCCAACACGATCTGAGCCAATCATCCTCTGGTCACCCTCTTCCTGAGCTGCTGTGGCACCACCGTTTTGTTTTCCTGAGGATGCTCTTCTTTGGATGTCCTGAGGAATATAGGTTTGGGTTACCTCAGGAACCAGTCCCAACAATGACAAGCCACATAAAGAGCTGTTGTGTGGTAAAATACACCGGTCATCATTACCGGCACTTTTAAAACATTTAGAAAGTGTCTAGCTGGCTTTTCCATTGTCATATCTTATTCGAAGCACAGTGCAAACCCTGAAAAAGGGTTTAATGGGAGGTGTCCTTGTCCATGGCAAGGGAGTTGGAACTTGATGATCTTTAAGGTCCCTTCCAACTATAATGATTCAATGAAAGAGATTTTGAAACCTGTTTTCAGCCTTACACCTCCCTGCCTCAGGCTCCTCATTGCGGAATGCTTTTGGGGCTTAAGTAAAAATTCCTGTAGCCCATTGCATTCCTGTGCTGCTTCAGCCTTTTCTCTTGGTGGTGGTCTTTTATTTTATCCTTTTGCCTGTCTCTTGCAGCAGAGTCCCCTTTCAGACAAGCCTTCCATTGCTCATGGGTCTGTTGCTGTCTTCCAGCCCGTATAAGTGGGTTCTTTTTCTTGATCTGCTTGCTTCTTCTTCTCCAAGGCTACAACAACTTCAGCTTTTGTTGAGAATAACTTGTAGCCCTTTGTATTCTGGGATAATGTCTCTGATGACACAAAACTGGGAGGGCTGGCTGACATACCAGGAGTCCTGATGGACCTGGGAGTCCTGGTGGACAAAGGGATGACCATGAGCCGGCAATGTGCCTTTGTGGACAAGAAGGCCAATGGTGTCCTGGGATGCATCAGGAAGAACATGACCAGCAGGTGGAGGGAAGTCATCCTCCCCCTCTGCTTTGACCTGGTGAGGCCCCATCTGGAGCACTGTATCCAGTTCTGGGCTCCCCAGTTCAAGAAAGACAGGGAACTGCTGGAGAGGGTACAGCAGAGGACAACAAAGATGGTGAGGGGCCTGTCTTATGATGAAAGGCTGAGGGACTTGGGTCTTTTGAGTCTGGAGAAGAGAAGACATAGAGGGGATCAGATCAATGCCAATAAATACTTAAAGGGTGGGTGTCAGGAGGAAGGGGCCAGTCTTTTTTCAGCGGTGCCTGGTGACAGGACAAGAGGGAATGGGCACACAGTTGAACGTAAGAAGTTCTATCTAAACATGAGGAGGAAATTCTTCCCTTTGAGTGTGGCAGAGTCCTGGAAGAGGCTGCCCAGAGAAATGGTGGAGTCTCCAAACCTGGAGACATTCCAAACCCGCCTGTGGGACCTGCTGTGCGTGGACCTGCTTTGACAGGGGACTAGGCTGGATGATCTCCAGAGGTCCCTTCCAACCCCATAGCATTCTGTGATAAAGGCTTTTTTTTCTGATTACTTCCAATTGTTACAGCACTTCATGAAGTACTTAGAGAACAGTTCTACAGTAAAAAAAAAAAAAAAAAAGTCTCAGGAGAAAAATGAAGATATATATTTATAAATTTACATTAAATATATATCAGTCTTTCCCACAAGCGTTAAAGATGATGCCCCTCACCCAGTCATTATTAGCATACATTTTTAAATTCTAAACCACCATTTCTAATGTGTTTCCAGCTTCTATTTTTGAGCGAACAGGGTTTGTATTTGCAGTGCAATCTTGGCCTTTTTAAAGGAGACGTTCAGATTTATGTGTTATTCAAGTTCAAGAATTTATTTGGTAAAGATGCAGCAAATACTGTGAAATTTTTATAAGTGATAAAACTCTTGCCATTTTTATAGTATTTTTGCTGAGATACAGTTATTTGAGCAAATCAAGATTTAAGCCAAGTAAATCTCCAAAAAGTATGATTTTTACAAAGCTAAAGCTTTCCGTGGAAAACATCTCCATTTTATTAAAAAAAAATATGATGTTTAATTTTTTATGAGTTTGATCTGAAGTATAATAGTTCACATTTTGGATTCTTCAGAAACATTTCATTTTGTGGGATTTGCAGTTGTCTTCCGGAAGTGGAGATTAAACTCCTGTTTTATTCTGTTTGTTCAACTTCTTGGCAAAAATAGTGTATCTTTAATGTATTTTGGACTTTGTGTGATAAAGCACACGTAGTGGCCTGTAGGACTTAAATTACTACTGAATAAATTATAGGAGATGGAGTCTCCCATAAGGAATGTTGGCTGAGGAGACTGGATATTGGAAAGAACTTCTTTGGTGTGAGGGTGGTGAGGCACTGGAACAGGTTGCCCAGAGAAGTTGTGGCTGCCCCATCCCTGGAGGGGTTCAAGGCCAGGCTGGATGGGGCTTGGAGCAACCTGGTGTGGTGGGAGGTGTCCCTGTCCAGGGCAGGGGGGTTGGAACTGGATGATCTTTGAGGTCCCTTCCAACTCTAACCATTCTAGGATTCAATTCTATGAATGTGAACATCAGGCTTACCAGCCCTAACTCCCATCAAGCTGTATGTCACCGCCAAGAGTACAGTTTCATCTTTTCCTGACTGAAAACTAAGTATTTCCTCTCAGTTCTACAAAACAGAGTGAACATTGCAATTTGGAATTATTCGGGTGTTATTTGATTTATAAAAAAAAAACAAAACCCAATCTATAAAAAAGCAATGGAAATTTCAAAATTTCCTCTGGCACCCAGATCTGCGTTTTCACTCAGCTGATGTGCAAATACGCCGCTGGCAAAGCAATTCTCTTCTCTAGTTGATTGCTCTTGTTGGTTGAACGGAATGCTAATGGAGGAGCTTTTATCGCATTCAGAACGAATTAGTCAGAACCCAGAGAGCAAGAGGGTACTGCCGAAAGGTGTCTTGCATTGACAGCAAAACTTCTAGCTCTAGAGCTCATCTCTCCCATTTCCATTCTAATCCTGACTCTGAGTTGTGGAAGGAAAATACAGTTATTTTCTGTCACTGTTTAGAAATATTAAAAAAAAGAAAAAAACAACCAAACCAGTTTGTTTCCCATATTCCTTCTCTTTTTGTAGTGCCTTTACCCAGGAGGTACACAGTGACTGAAGTTCTTGCGCTCCGAATGGTGCTAAAGCAGTCATTGTGCTTTACTGCCTCACTGATTTGCAAAAGGAATTGGAAGACATTTTTTATGCTTTTATACTCTCTCCCATACAGTCGTGAAAAAAATTGAGTGTCATGATTCAACACATCAAAAAACATATGATAATATACTTTAGAAATTCTGTAGTGGGCTGTCCATGTTTCCAATGCTCACGTTTCTTTAGCCTAGGTGTTCTGGATATTTTGAGTTTATGTGTTCATACCTTTCCATGAGGAGAATTTTGAAGTGATGCTGCTTCATGTATAACCTCTGCATATCTAAAATAGGTGCATGATATGCAATAGAAATATGGCTCGTAATGAAGGAGCTACATTGTAAAATGTACGTCGTCTTTGTGCGTGCTCATTTGTTGGAAACCTGTTGAGTTTTTGAATTGGTCTAACTTAACCCTACAGATTTTCCTAGTAAATGCATTTTGCATTCGAGACTTACATTTTTAGCCCGAGGGTTTGATGATACAAAGCTAAAGGCAGAGTCTGACCAAACTTGCTTCTGCAATCTCAGGTCCAGCACCATGTTGTAACCTACAAAATTAATATTTTATTTAGTCAAGATCTTTTGATTAATGAAGTACGAATCTCTCAACAAATGCCTCTTCAAACTGAACTGGGAATCAAAAGAATGATGCACTTATTTGCCATTAGGAAATTGAGAATTGCAGATTTAGATAACCTGAAGTTACATCCATATTCATGGATGGTGATAACTACATCTCCCTTTGTTAACTGCAGTGATCATGTGTTTTCTTGGTGATTGCAAGCAGATTGCTTCTACTTTTGTTGTATTTTCTTCTTTAAATATATATATATATATATATTCTGTATTCTCCTTTTTTAGAGAAAACTTGTGCTAAACTCATAGATGCAGTGCTTTGGCTGGTACACATACTTCAGGCAAAGTGTAAGTTGGGAAAACTGAGTACAGTCCAGGAAAAGGATTGTGTCTTCAACTGACTTGATCCCAACTAGTGAATGTTTATTGTGTTCCACTGGCTCCTGTGCCACCATGCGAATTTATGTCATTAAGCTGTAATTTTTGCAGTTACTGCAAAATCTAAATGAAAAAAAAATGTAGATTTTCCCCCTCCACTGCCGAAAAGGGAATGTATTAGTAATTTTGTGGCAGAAGATTTACAAGGCTGGGTAGTTTCCCATAACACTCCAGATTTTTGACTTTATACATAAGCAAATAATACCTTAGGCTGTTATACTTGGTCATCTGCTGTGAAACGCCGTATCCAGATTTTTTGCTGGTCATTCCAATGCAGGATTCTCCCAAAGAAAGGGAAGAAACATAATTTAGAATGGGGACAATCTGGATTATGTGTACTTCTAAACTTGTGATCGTCTGATAGTTCAACCTACTGCGTCAACCATCTTGTTAAACATTTTCTGATAGACATCTCAAATCATCATCTCTTAGTTGGGTGGCACTGTAGTCATTGTCTACAGAAAGTACTAATGTGGTCACAAGTTGTAAATGTAGCAGATTTTTTTTGTAAAAACAGCTAATTTGATATGTCACTTATTACTGTAGGCCTTTGTGGTAATAGTTCACTATTAGTAAAGTTATCTGCAGAAGGTTTCTACTAAGAATGGTTTCTACTAAGAATGTGTCATGTCTAGATGTGACACTTCAGTTGCTCAAGCGATTCTACATCAGGATGATCGCAAGTTAAAATGTCTTTTCACTGCACAACAGCACAGATACAGGCAGAGGGAGAATAAGGATCCTTCTGGCTGAGTATCCCTCTCCAGCAGTGACCACTAGCAAACATGTAGGGAAGAGCAATATAATAAATATCATCAAAGACTTACATTGTTTATGATATTTATCCCCTCAAATATCCTCCCTATTAATTGTACAGGTACATTCTTCACAGTCTTCCCGTCAACTCTTCAGCCTGGTACAGTACATACTGTACCCTTTGCTAGACTTTGACTCCAACTGAGGCCTTTGTTAGTATCCTGGAGGTGTAGGTCTGGGGAGGAGACCATGCACAGACATGGCCCTTATTGTGAGAAGGTGATGAGGACGTTCTCTGAAGAGCATTGGGCAGCAATGGGTCACTTAGGTGACGGGGAGAATGGGTCTTCTGGAATAGGGCCACCTAGCTGAAGGCCCTGGTTAAATTTACAATAGAGTGATCTTGTAGTAAATTATTTGCTAGAAGTAAGAGAGCTGTTTGTTTTAAAACCTGTGACAAGGTCCTCATGTGTGGTACCAACAAAAACCCCAGGAGTGCCTGCTGTGACACATCTGTGCTCCTTCCAGCTGAGCGTTGATGTGCATAAGAACATAAGCCCGTCATATTCCCCGTGTTTGCCTTACGTAGGTATTAGAGAGGGCAAAATCCCCCTCTGCTCTTTAGGAGTGACAATATTGAGTGTCTCTGCAATACCTTTGCTGAGACTGTATAATTTTGTGGAAGGGGAGGGAATGAAGGAAAACTTTCTTTGTGGGTGCTTGGTTGGAGAGACCTGCAGTGTTTCCAACCAGCTAGAATGTGGCTGAAAATTCTGGAAAAGTATTTTCCACTGCATAAGCAGTGTGAGTCACAGACTCACAGAATGTTATAGAGTTGGAAGGGACCTTTGAGATCATCTAGTCCAACCCCCTGCCAGAGCAGGTTGCACAGGAATATGTCCAGGCAGGTTTTGAATGCCGCCAGGGACGGAGACTCCACCAACTCCCTGGGCAGCCTCTTCCAGGGCTCTGCCACCCTCAAAGGGAAGAAGTTCCTCCTCCTGTTTAGGTGGAACTTCTTATGTTCCAGTTTGTGCCTGTTTCCTCTTGTCCTGTCACTGGGCACCACTGAAAAATGGCTGACCCCTTCCTCTTGACACCCACCCTTTCAGTATTTCTAGGTGTTGATCAGATCCCCCCTCAGTCTTCTCTTCTCCAGACTCAAAAGTCCCAAGTGCCTCAGCCTTTCCTCAGAAGAGAGATGCTCCAGACCTCTGATCATCTTGATGGTCCTCTGCTGTACCCTCTCCAGGAGTTCCCTGTCCTTCTTGAACTGGGGAGCCCAGAACTGGGCCCAGTGCTCCAAATGTGACTTCTCCAGGGCAGAGCAGAGGGGGAGGGTGACCTCCCTCCACCTGCTGGCCAGGCTCTTCTTGATGCACCCCAGGATGCCATTGGCCTGCTTGGCCACAAGGGCACATTGCTGCCTCTTGGGCATCCCTTTGTCACAGGGTGACTGTAGTTAACACAAGGAATTCTTTCACAGGAATTATTAATAGGAGTTGAAGTAAGGAGACACCATCTGTATTCTTCTGCAGGGAAGCCTCGGGTTGTGCACAAAAGGAGGAAAGTCGCAGTGTTACCAGAAGGGCTCACCAAGGTCAAACCCTCAATCACAAACTGAATAGATTGTAAATAATACACACGGGTCACAGACATATCTCTTTTTCCTATGATTAATTATGCAAATCTGGTATTCTGTCTCAGGTCATATCTATGACCATATAGTTTGTTCCTTTTTTGTGGAAAACGTGTGCGTTCTACTTCTTCCTTCCAAAAAGCTGCTACTGGTAGAGTTTCACAACTTCTAAGCCACACTTCTTGCTAATTTATTTCAAGGAAAGTGCATTTTATGGGCTTATCTACCAATTCTTTTGATGAAAACACAAGCAAAACTCACCCAGCTTGAACAGGTTGAATGCCACATCTGTGCAGAAGATATCAGCACGCTTATTTATGGCTCAAAGAAACAGAGTCTAAATTAAAGCAGCTATTGCTATGGAGTGGATAAGCGGCCATTATGAATTATCCTTAATTATAGCGATTTCCTAAACTAATAAACCTGCTAAATCTTTATTGCAAAGGTTAGTTTACGCAGTGCATATAAAACCCGCATGTGCTACGCATCAAGCACCAGCTGTCTGACAGTGTGTTGCTATTGCAGTGAGCGTTCCCATAAATTTTATGTTGGTTATATTAACAGTCAGTCCATATCACTACCCACAGATGCCAGTAGACATAAAAATTGCTCTCCAGTAAGCCTAAATATCCCTAGAAGCTAGTTGTGTCTAATGTTCCATGTAGTATTTGTACGTGAAAGCAGCAGATTGAAAAGTTATTTACAGATGAATATTTCAATCCAGTTAGCTCATATTGGCCTACTTAGGCTTCTTTGCTGGTTTATTTGTATGCTAAATAATTCACTAAAGGTTCTTGTTTACTTTCGAAAGTAGTTTCTATGAAATGCAGACAACAGAACCAACTTTAGGTGCTCAAAAGGCTAAACAGCCCTGTTTGAAATGCAGGTCAGAGCTACAGGCGGCATCTTGCAGATGGGCTGTCACTCACACTTCTACCCTTTTAGTTGCTGGGGGTTTCGAGAATTTACTGAGATTTGCTGTTTTCATATACATTTTTGGCAAGGACGGGTTGTTTTTTCTTAATCTGTCCTTTTTTCCGGACAGATGTGAAGTCCTTTGGGGTCTGCCCATCGCGCAGGCGGTGCTGGCAGCGGCAGCGTGGTGGGGGCTGTTCGATGGATTCTTGACGGTGCAGAGGACCAGGGGGTGCAGTAGATGTGTGGTTCCTCCTCCTGCTGTAGGACCTAAAACAGGGGCTTTGCATTAATTTCTCTGGCACGGCGTTTGCATACCATTTGTTGTGCGCTTTGGTTTCTTGATTAATTGGAGCGCTGGACAAACTCAGCCACCGTCCAGTCCTTTGCTGAGATCCAGGAACCTTGGAATACCCTTAGCGCAGCACTGTCTCCATCACGGAGTTCATCCATGTGCTAACTTTTTGTTTTATAATATTGATTTTATCATTTTGACTGTTTGTAGCGGGAGTTGCTCTATTGATATTTACTCAGCCCCTCTTTGTGCAAACGTTGGAGAATACTTTGTTGTGAGTATTGACATACATCTGCTGGTTGCTTCACCACCAGCAGCTTATTTCACCCAAATGGTATTCAGATGCTGTAATTGTTTCTTGCTATTGATTTTAGATTGCATTTATAACATGCTTCCGAAGACCATAGCATACATGCTGTGTCTGGCTGGAGTTTCAATTCACCCTTTCCGACAAGAATATGAATGGCCCCTATTAAAACTGCAGCAGCATCATAGTTTTAAGTCTAGGTTTGCTTTGCAAAAACTCTCTCCAGAAGGATTGAGACCAGTCAGTTCTTTGAGAGGTCATGAAGGAGTATCTTCACGCTTCCAGAAGAACAGTTGGTTATTTTTGCAGGCATTCTGAGCTATTACTGAATATTCTAGTGTAATGTTAGGGATGCTGGACTGTCAATGGTGACCTGTTTATGTACCAGATACGTAGTTGCTCAGGCTTAGGTTCACAAAGACATGTAAGAGCCCGTTAGTTTGTTGCCTGAATGTCCTGCCATTTGTAAAATGAGGACTTCTGGGCAAATTTCGTCTTGAACAACTACTGGAAGTGGCTGAATAGTGCAAAATACCTTCTGCAAACGTGTCTTTAAAGAACTGAGATTTCACTTTGAACCCTGTTCAGTCTTTCCGCAGACATTATTATTAATAAGTCAACCTGCCAAAGTGCCATGGAGGCACGTGTCTTCAGTGCCATGCCCCGGAGGATAAAACTTCTGAGTGCAACATTAAAATACTTGCACTTGGAAATACCAGGGATGACGTAGAAGCCGATGATATCACCTGGTAAAATTAACCGGTAGAACAAGGCCAGGCTGGATGGGGCTTGGAGCAACCTGGTGTGGTGGGAGGTGTCCCTGCCCGGGGCAGGGGGGTTGGAACTGGATGGTCTTGAAGGTCCCTTCCAACACAAACCATTCTATGAACATGTATATAACATACCTATTCTGGTTTTATTTAATTTTTTTTTTAACCAACAGCAGTAGACCATAACCCTTATCCTCAGTTTACATCCCATTAAGAAACCTGACATAACCTTCCAAAAAATCAGGGCAAAGTAGGTGCTATGAAGCATAGGAAGTTTTCTTCTCTTGTGCTACTAAAATGGGAGCTAACTGCCCAATTATTACTTACTTGACTGGTGCATTTTGCATGGCAGGTGCTGTGTTACCATGCTGGTTATAGAATTTGGTATCTGTAGAATATACCTCTTTGAAGGACTCAATAGTAGCTTTTAAAATTAATTTGCATGCTTATTTTTGAAAACTGAGTTGCATTCTCTTTAATAAAAGAATAAATTAAATACAATTAAATTTAGAATTCCTAGGAAGGTTAATGGGACATTACACCTGAAGTGTTTGGGCAGTTTTGAAAATCTCACTTGCATTAACAAAAATAAAATAAATTTAAAAAAGAATATTTCATAAGCAAGCAAGCCTGTGTGTTTTTGCAGAGGCGCAACTTCATGCCACAGGGAATTAGTTTTCCCAAAAGGAGATGGGTTGGACGTTGTTAGTATTAAAATATAAAAACCCGTCTGCATTTGCCAAAACCTCAGCAGTCAAATTCAGTCCTCATGCCGTTGCATCAAATAGAAACCTTGGCCCCACAGTTTTAGCTGTGAGTAAAGACAAATCAGCAGTACTTCTGCAACAGACAGGCAAAGAAAAAAAGCCATTAGGAAGTATTAGTGTACGTGTTGTGAGACATCAGTATTCTGCAGAAGCTGTCCCGTTTGTCACTGCTGCCCTGCTTGCCGTAGAATCCACATGTTTAAGGATATTTTTCTATGTATTTTTTCTATGTAAAAACAAAACAAAACAAAAAAATCTGAATTCATTCCAACTCCTGCGTAGCGCTGAGAATCACAGAATTTATGAGAGAAATTAAATTACATGCTTTGTATTTTGATGAAGAAGTGTAAACATTTTGCGAGTCTACTAAATATTTGGAACGCAGCATTTTTTCCAGTGGAAAAATCGTGGCATCTGCAGGCTGATTATCAGCTTCCTGAGGACTTTTCCTGAATTTTCAGGGGAGGTTTCCTCTGTGTGAGGAGCTTGGGACTGGGCTCCGCCGTCGTCAGTTAATTGGGCAGAAATCTGGCAATGGGAGCGTTTGAAAGAAGGATATGAATGAAGGCAGACAGGCATCCTGCAACAGCTAATTCACCCGCGTAACACATCTTTGAACTGTCTGAGGCATTCCTAACTGTTTACATGCTACCAACAAGAGTAAATACTCTGAACAGAAGGGAGAGACAGAGTTGCTGTGAATAAAGAAAAAGATTACAAGACAGCCCATCTGCTAGAGAGTACCTGTCACCTCCAGTTACAAGCCGGAGGCAGCCCTACCTCGTAGCAACTAGAGAGACCAGTTTATTATTCAAACAGCAGAGAGGCAGAAGGTAACTTAGACGTCTGCTCTCTGGCTGATATGGTGTCAAAACATCAGTTTCGGGGAGTCTTGTGGACAGAACGGCGAGGATGAGTCGAGCCTAAGCACTAACAAGGCAATAGCTAGAAGAATCTGTGGCTTCGGTGATGCTAAGAGGCTTGGGAGAGGGATTCAACGCGCTGGCTGTCGGGTGCAGCCAAGAATTCTGCCAGGGAAAGTACTACTGGCAACGGGGACAATGATTATATTAATAGCCAGGGTAATCTTGTTATCCTTAAGAATCGTGATTATAGTCATTCAAAAACCAACCACCTGTTTGTCGTTGTGCTGTAGAGCTGACAAAGGCACTTTTATAGGGCCTTAAGTTAAGCCACCTCCTTTTCTTTTCTCTTTGGCATGCCTACTGTTTATCTGTACGTATTATGTGGTGGATATTGGAGGAGCTATTGTCTTTAGAAACCTATTGTTTATGCTGACAGCCAGGGCAAGTTTCATTCCCCATCTTCAAGGTCAGGTAGACTGGTCACAGTCAGTTTTCCCTGCTCTTATAATGTTTTTGTTTTCTCTAGTATCCCTCGGAGAACAGACAAATTGGGTGCATACATGTAGCAGGCCATCTTGACATTGATTTTTGAAGGTTCATTAGATAAATGCTGACATCACAGATTGATGTCTCTTTAAAACAGTGCCGAGCACAGAACCATTGGGGGAATCAAAAATATCGACTCGCCATGTTTGTGCAGGAGGCCCACTGGAGATCTCCTGCATTAATGGGTCCATCAATTTAGATGTTCTTTAATTATTCTAATTGCACACCTTGCAGCTGGAAACTGACTTCATTAGAACTTCTGCCTAGGTAGTGGCACCTTTTGCAGGGAAGAAATAGCAGTGGATAATAGTGACTTTTATCTACTGTGTGATCACATCTTAAACTGTTCAAGGTTGTTTTTTAGTTTGTGGTTTGGTTTGTTTCTTTCTCCTGGGCTAGTTTGCCGTTGTAGTGTGGCAGTGAAAATGAATAGGGATGCAGCGATGGGCCAATGCAGAGGCCAAGAAGCTGTATGGTACTTTAGAGAAATACATGCTGGTAAAATAAAGTTGATGGTTTTGTTCGTGTTTAACCCCTCACCCTGGTACCATCAATAGATTGAAGACATCATTTGTATCTGCAAGTGTTTGTTTAATTAAGACCTCCTAAAAATCTTTGCTATTGATTCATTCCATTATCTTATTGATTAACTGCGCTGGATCATGTACTCGCTCTTTAGTGGAAGGCAACAGTTTCAGCCTGCTGTCATTTACCCACAGATGTGAACAGTAAGCAATGTTCAGCATCCATGGCTGCCAAAGTGTCTTGTGTTTTAATGAAGTACTGGCTGCAATTCCCTGTATTACACGAGAAAAGCCAGTTGTCTCCTGCTGGTGGTGTGACCAAGCATAAAGGTTTCCTTCCAGTTATTCATAAAGCAGCTGCTTACCAGGGAATGGAAGGAAGTTGTGCTTTGCATTTCTATGTTAAAATTTAGAGGTTTGAGTCAGAGCAGCAAATTAACACAGATGACCCACGTATTTCATTTCCATGCTTTTGAATTTTGGTTAGTTTTTTTTTTTCCACTCTGGAAAATAATGAAGCCCAGGATTTTATTTATTTTTTTATATAATATGCTGTCATATTTGTACTGTGCAGCTTCACTTTGTGGAGTTTGCTGCGTGAGCAAGTGTTAATATATGTGTATATCTGATAAAAGCATCCCACCGCTGCCTCTCTGAAGATTTTTCTCAGGAAAATAATTCAGGAACAACATTCTGACTGCTGGAGAACTGGACTGTCTGGCTACATTTGTGCAGCCACATGTTTGTCAGCTCTTTGTCATCTTTTTTCATTTGTAGAGAGCCGTCACTTCCTTCTAGCAGTGTGATAGCAATGCTGCACAGAGTCCCTTATTTTACAATTCCGAAAATGAGTTTCAGTGTTGGAAGGGGGAATCTGACAACTCCAGCCTGCGGGGACCTGCTGCCACGAGGTCACACAAGTGTAATGTACCCTGGGTAGGCTGAGTGCTGGTTTTACAAACCCTCCTGCCGCCTCTCAGATTTTTTAGGGGCTACCATTAGTAGCAAGAAAGAGGCGGCGACTGACATTAAATTTATGGGTAAGTTGAAAGCAAAGGAAAAAAAAAAAAAAAACCAACAAAAACCAAGCCTGGCATTTTCTCCTCCTGTCCTGACATTTGAGTGACAATCCAGATCGGTCCGGAGTAACTTCCAATATTTCAGTGGAAAATTTTAAAACATTATGCATGCCACATTGAAGTGTTTCATAGGAAATAGGGCATATATTCTGTATTTTCTCATGCAGCTCTTTCCTGACATTTGCAATGTTCTGTATGTACTCTGGGTGGTCTAGTGAATGCCAGTGGGTTCTTTGTTACCAATGGGAAGGGAGGGCTCAGAAACAACCCCCATGACAAAATCGCTACATTTTTCCTCCCCTTTTTTTTTTTTTTATATAAAAGGAAAACTTCTCTGCTTGGGCTGTTATAAAATTCTAGCTCAATTGAGACTTTTCTGTTTAGATAAGTTTATATATCTGCTGGCATGCTTTGTTAATTTAAGCCAAACCCTCAACTTTACCTTGGCAGAGACACTGATTTTGTTGGGTTCCCTGCACCCTGTTAAATGAGCTAGTACCAAAACAACATCCAAAGGACAAATGACTGTGTTCTGATTACTTTTCAGGGTCTTTGATGGCAGTAGGAAGTCCTGACTCAGCCTTTATGGTACCCTAGCATGGCGATTCTGAATGCCTCAGGTTATTTGGAACTGCATAAATGCTAAAATTAAATCACAAAGAAGAAAATCTGGAAGTTCTCATTGTTTAAGCCACCTCTGAGAGCGTATCATACAAATATATTTTATTTTTTTTCTCTGGAATCTGTTTGTGTGCAAATAGTATGCTCTCCTGTTTGCTATCTTGAGTAATTGTGACATTATGTGATAGGAAAATGCAATATCTATCACATATGAAGAGTTATGAGCCAAATTGTGGAATTGTGCAGGACTGGGTGGAAAGTTCTACCTTGTTTCAGGAATCCCTTTTTCTTCCCTTCTGAATTTCTTCTGTTTGTTTAACCCCAGTGACTTCATCCTGGTGGGGCTGCTGTTGTGGGAGATGTGGGAATCTCCCTGGTGGCTGGCAGGGTTTGTCTCAGAAATTACCTAGAACTGAATTTTTGTACTTGATGGGGAATCAGAGTAGGCATACAAATATTTGCCTGACAGGTCCATGGAAGACGGAAGGACTAAGGTGGCAGACTTGTATAGGTTTTAGCAGCAGGCTGGGGTGGGGGACGTGACGGGACTCGTTCTTTAGTTTGAGCAGCCTTTCAGTTACGCAGTCTTGGCACCCATTTGATGTTCTTTCTGTTCTCTGTCTGGCTTGGAGTTTTTGCTTAGCTCCAGTCTGCTCCTTTCCTTAGGTTCTGAGCACTTACTGTGATTAGAGAACAGAGCAAACGCTTGGCCAGAATGGGGTTTGTCCAGTTCTTTTACCAGTAATTGAAGTGATGAGAGGAAAGCTCCATGTGTTCCTTCTTATCATTTCATCTGCAGATGGGCTGCTTGAACCTACCGTTTGTAACGTTACAGCGCGGCGCTGTAAATCCACTTTAGATAGTTGTACCCTGGATGGCTTTAAATTAGCAGCAATATTGGGTACTGGTGAGGCATAGCTCGATAGCATTGGTCCCCTTTGTTGAGATCCCAGTTTACTTACTGAGATCAAAGACATAGTATATAGAATAGTCAGAGTTAGAAGGGACCTTCAAGATCATCCAGTTCCAACCCCCTGCCTTGGGCAGGGACACCTCCCACCACACCAGGTTGCTCCAAGCCCCATCCAGCCTGGCCTTCAACCCCTCCAGGGATGGGGCAACCACAGCTTCTCTGGGCAACCTCTTCCAGTGCCTCACCACCCACACACCAAAGAAATTCTTCCTAAGATCTCATCTAAATCTCTCCTCTTCCAATTTAAAACTATTCCCCCTTGTCCTATCACTGCACTCCCTGACCAAGAGTCCCTCTCCAGCTCTCCTGGAGCTCCCTTCAGATCCTGGAACGCTGCTCCAAGGTCTCCCTGGAGCCTTCTCTTCTCCAGACTGAACAGCCCCAGCTCCCTCAGCCTGTCTTCATAGCAGAGGTGCTCCAGCCCTCTGATCATCTTGGTGTCCCTCCGCTGGACCATTCCAACAGGTCCATGTCATTTCTCTGTTGAGGACTCCAGAGCTGGGAACAGGACTCCAGGTGGGGTCTCACAGACACAGAGCACAGGGGGAGAATGATTCTGTGATGCGCATCCTTTAGCTAAACTAGCTCTTGTGTATCTGTTCTGGCTGGATCAGAGGTGCTTGGAAGACCAGGATCACACCTTTGGGGTGTGATTAGGCTTTATTAATTGATATTCACAGAAGTGTAGTACAATACAGTTTCAGTGGGTCACTGGAAAACAGACTGGGTTTGTTTCTGACAGTTCTAAAA
This sequence comes from Thinocorus orbignyianus, assembly GCA_013400375.1. Classification (NCBI taxonomy): domain Eukaryota; kingdom Metazoa; phylum Chordata; class Aves; order Ciconiiformes; family Thinocoridae; genus Thinocorus; species Thinocorus orbignyianus. The sequence goes on along the minus strand of VXBW01006069.1, from coordinate 159,528 downwards.
TTCAGTTACTTTGTAATCTTAAGTAATTCACCTATAGCTCTACAGGAAGGTTTAGATACTAGTAATCGATATTGATATAAAGTGTAGATGTGAGTCACAGGAAAAATATCAACATTTTACTTATTTTCTCTAAGGACAAAAAGTCAAATTCTTAAAAATTTGCTCTAACCTTCAACACAGAAGACACTTTAGGACAGGCTACTGAAAGTATTTTATGTACCCAAAACATACATGACTTTTGAGAGGTCTTATGCATATATTTAGCTGAACTTTCCAAATGGAAGTTACTTGTTTTGAATATGTTAAAATAAGATATTTTTTTTACAATTTGGAAATGTCTTTCCAAAATATCTTTGAAGTTTAATAAATTGAAACTGACCTTTCCCACCAACTTTTATGGCTTCAAGAAACTAGGATTTTCTGAGGAAAACATGTTTCATTGAAAAGATCCCAGCTAAATCTATTGAAGATTTATTATTTATCATGGACCAAATCTTGCTTTCTGTACCTACATAAATAGTTAATGAGAGTGCTTCCAAGCATAAAGCATGAACTATTTGGACCAATGTTATAAAGTGCTTTGAGCTGGAGAAGTAGAAGCTGGAACATGGAAGTTACATTATAAGCAGAGTTATTTCTGTTCTGTAGAAAACCTTTTAATTGTCAAAGACTTTAAAAAGAAAGTCAGTCTCTTTCCCTTTTGAATCCTACAAGAGTTAACTTCAACACACATTACTAATATTTTATTGCAGTTGTTGAGGACTCAATGCTACTGTTTTGATTAGTGAGATAGAGGCAGAGATCGGTTGAACAATTAAAACCTTCAAATAAAATTTGATGAATTGTCAAACTGAGCATGAGCTCCCAGCGGAAAGGACTTACTTTGAAAGCTGAAATGTTGCTGCACAGTATCTTTAGCAGTTTACAGCTTTGCTGACAGGAGAATACAAAAGTATTTCACAAACCATGACATCTTGGTCTTTTATGAATGGTGAAATTACTGCACTCCTATAATAGATATCTGAACTCGTGTATTGTTATGGAACATTGATTAAAATAGGTTCTTTTAGAAGAAAATAACACTTGTAATTGCCAAAACTGGCACAGGTGTCTGGAGTACTTTGAAATCTGAATAGAAAGAAAACACTTTGAAGTAAGGTCTAGGTTAAATGGCAATCCAGTATTTGGGGAGAAAAAAGCATGGGGTTAATCTTGCTGGCATATTAATATAATTTCTCAAAAGATTTGCTCATTACCCTTTCAGACAGAAATGGTGCCTAGTATTACACAGGAAGGATGATCAGAATATGTCGAAGTGAATGGGAGTCTTCTCCGAATACGAACAGCAGAACATGACTGTATACGTTAATAGGATGCATTGCAAACTGCAAGTAGTGTGTCTGGAAAAAGTTAACTGAAGCTTCATGAAAATTTCTTGTTAAGTAGATCTAGCGGAAATAGATACAAGACAGCTTTCTCATCAGATGGGGACCACTGGTAGCAAATGTAATTAAGCAAAATGCATCTAAGAACCCAAGTAAATACTTGGGAAGTAATCCTATGCTGAACCCTTGGCTGCTGTCAGTATATTAGGAATTTCCAGGTTAATTTTCATGTGAAATACTGCAGAGTAAAACTATCTTAATATAAAAACTTCCCATCTGCCTGATCCTTGACTTTCTACATAACCTCTAAAGTTCAAATGCAACTATGGCTATCCTTGTATCTATCACGTCAGCCAAGAATTGACATAGAAATCTTTTTGGCAAATATGATTAATTGAGAGTTTTCACTGATGTGAAACTCACTGTTTTTGTTTTTTGCTTCTATTATAGGTGAACTTGGTCTTCCAGCAGAGGGTTTGGTAGGTCGTTCCACATCAGTGAGGGAAAAGGGGCATAATAGCACTATCTAGAAGTGAATGAACAAAAACCTCTGCAGAATTTCTGCTCTGTGAAATGCTGTTTTGTGAAGATTTCTTTTTAAATTTTTTTGGTTGGGTTTTTTGTTTGTTTGTTTTTGCCTTCCATCTGAGCCCAGATATATGCCTGGTAGGATTTCTTGGAGGCTGTAGCAGGTTGAGGCAATCCCTGCTATGATCCCTGGTACCCACATGTTGGTTTTGTGCTACAGACTGTTGTGTAGATTTTTCCGAGTCTTTGGCCAGGGCTACCCTTTGCCTTGTGTACATGGGAGGTACTTACTCTGGAATAAGGATGCAAAGGTGTGCAAATGCATGTTGGTTTTCATTCATCCCCCAAAAGACTGGACTATTTGTATTTTTCCCCTTGTGATTACTCCATCTCTCTGTAGGTGGGCAGATACCTTTTTGCCTGGAAATGAAACAATGAGCAAACTTGTATGAATTGCTTTTGTTTCCCGACTGCTTGTAACTAAAACACTGAAGTTTACTTTTAATCTTGTCTATACTTTTACAAAATCCCTAGGGAAAAGGAGCTGATTTATGTTCAACTTAGCCTGAAGCACTTGCGTCACCGTACAATTTTGTATTGCTTGCTTAATAGACCACAAAAGTCAACATCTCTTTGGAAGAACAATTTGTGCTTAAAGTAGTCACAAATTCCAAGGGATCCTGTTAAGGCAGGATGTTGTGAGAAACCCAGAGTTGGAACAAAAACTCTTGTTTCCTAATTATAATGTTAATACTTGGGAAACCTTAAGTCACTCTGTCTTGGTTTATGTCAATAAAGGTTTGGTTTTTCATCTTTCTTTCCTGCCCATCCTGCTTTGGGAAGTTGGACGTAAGTCAACATTTTTAGCTGCAACCTAAGAGAGTTTCGGTTGTCTGTTATTATGGAAGCAGATGTGAGATTACATCTCTGAAAAGACACAGACAATCCGCATTTAAATCATCTTTAATGAAACGAGGTCAGAGACTTTAGTTCACAGCTTTATGGAATGCATGAGGTTGGAAGGGACTTCAGGAGTTCTCTAGGTCAACCTCCTGCTTGAAGCAGTATAATCGGTGTGGTCACATCACGTTGCTCAAGGCTTTAACCAGTCAGAGCTTGCAAACCTCTAAGGATGGAATCTGCGCACACTTCTGTGGGCAACCTGTTCCATTACTTGGCTGTCCTCATGGGAACAAAGTTTTTTCTTACATCTGGCTAAAATCTCTTGTTTCACTTTGTCTGCTCTCTCTTGTGCAGCACTTTGAAAAGTCTGGCTCCAACATTTCCTTGCTTCCTCAGAAATACCAAGTTTTTTATTGAGTCCCCTTAAAGCTGCTGCTTCTCCAGGCTGTACAAACCTTCACCCTTTTCTCACAGGGCAGGTGCTCCAGCTTCCAACCATCTCAGCAGCCCACTATGCTCTGAGCCCCAATTCATGAAAGCAGTTGGGGTTTTTTTATCTTTCTTGATGTCTGTTCAACCTGGGTTGATCTTTTTTTCCTGTTGAGGTTGTTTGGAGGTGCCTGTGTCAGACAGACCCTGCATTTGGTCACATGCACAAAACATTTGGTTGTTCACTGGTTTAATTAGGTTCTACATAGGTGAGATGCAATTAAATCATTAGACTTACAGGAGTATAAAAGTGAAGTATAGTCTTGTTCATGCCAACTTTTAGCTAGCAATTTAAGGTTTTCATATTTTAAAGATTAAAATAATAGCAATTCCATAATGCATCCGTGAAGTTTGCAGCATGAGCTCACTTAAAATAATGACTATCAAGAGCCTGCCAACGTATATTTTGCATCAGTCTGGATTCAGTGTGCCACAGACCAGGAGTAGAAGTTTTGTTAGGTTCAATTCTGAATGGTTTTATTTTATATGGGGGATGAAACTTTCTTTTTTTCCCCTTAAAATAGACATTAGTTATACAGAAGAGGTATGGTGTAACACTGCTCGTCTTCATCACTACGTTTGTGTTAACTTCACTAGTTTTTATAGGATGTGGCATGTAGTACGTATACTACATTTACACAGGAAATGAAGCACTGAAGGTAATATAAGACTGCTGAGAAAAAGCTCATTGTCATCACGTCGTAGTATTACAGGCTGTATCAGATTCACGTGTCCAGCATTAGGTTTAGGGGAAGCGCATGAAAACCAGTGTATGGCTGCCTGGTTTCCTCTTGAACTATCAAATACGAAGCCACACATGAGCAGCTTTGAGAGATGAATATAACCCTCCTGATAATATCAAACTCTTGAGTTCTTCTGACAGCCACTGATAAAGCCAGCTGATTTGTAGAATAATGCATTGTCCGTTACTTAAGAGTACTGACATTACTGTCCTCACCTGGTCATATTGAAACGATTTCTTCTTATTTGAGGAAAATCCACTTCTAATAACATACAAATTTTTAGCCGTTTCTGTCGCGATGGATACTTTTACTGGTTTCAGACAGCAACCAGAGCTTCTAGCCTTCTCTTATAGAAGTCGTGAATTGTTCTGTGTGTACATTCATGTCAATATTACATATGTGGTTTATTCCAGAGATTACTAACCATTCCAGGCTTACTTACACAGGCGAGGTGGAACTCTGTGTAAGAGAATCAGTAATTCTGTTGAGACCCGTGCCCGAAGATGAGTGCATGTTGAATGACTTCCTTGAGTCAGAACCAGGGTATGTGGGATTGAGGTGCAGGGCTGATAAGATACTTAGGTATGCCTAAGCAAAATACCTTGATTTTATTTTAACCTTGACATTTCCATAAAAATATATCTTTCTGTAATTGTGCTTTCACTGTTTTTGAGGGCAAAAAGAAATATCAGCTTTTAAAAGATGGTGTGACCAAGTATCTTAATGTGTAGGTATAAATGGCCTAGGCAGCTTGTCTGTTTGTCTGTTGTCGAAAATCTACATGTTGCCATCTTCCTAGGAGATAGCAATCTGAACTGCAGCTAATCTCTTAGATTTTTTCCTATAATCAATATCATGTCTTGAAATGATACGCATATGGTTAATCTGATTGAAATTAACCTCCTTCTGCATGTACATGTCTTTGGATTGTTCTTAATGGAAATGTGCAATACTCTTCATAAGCATACCATGTATTTGATGAAATATTTTCATCAATGACCTGGATGAAGGAATGGCATGTTCCCTCAGCAAGTTTGCCGGTGACGCAAAACTGAGAGAGGTGGCTGACACAGCAGAAGGCTGTGCTGCCATCCAGCAAGACCTGGGCAGGCTGGAGAGTTGGGCAGAGAAGAACCTAATGAGGTTCAACAAGAGCAAGTGTAGGGTCCTGCACCTGGGGAGGAAGAACCCCCTGCACCAGGACAGGTTGGGGGCTGACCTGTACTGCAGCCCTGGAGAGCAGCTCATAGGAAAAAGCCCTGGGAGTCCTGGTGGGCAAAGGGATGACCATGAGCCGGCAATGTGCACTTGTGGCCAGGAAGCCCAATGGTATCCTGGGGTGCGTTAGGAAGAGTGTGACCAGCAGGTGGAGGGAGGTCATCCTCCCCCTCTGCTCTGCTCTGGGGAGGCCCCATCTGGAGATTTTGGACAGCTTATGATGCTATTAGTTTAAAGAAATGCAGGCAAGTGAAAGTGGCAAGAAAAATGTCATCCAGATCAGTGCAATCAAACTAGTTCTATCATGTAAAGCAACATAAGCATCCAGAGAAGCTTACAAGCGGTTCGTTATGATAATCATGCTATATAGTTTATGTACTAGAAGCATTAATTGCTAACAGCTAGTTAAGAAGAAGAAAATGAGGCGCAACCCAAACAACAGTGTGTTTTCCTCTCACTTTCATATTTTGAGAAGCTTTAATTTCAATTACCATAGAATCCTAGCATGGATAGAGTTGGAAAGGACCTTCAAGATCTTTGAGTTCCAACCCCCTGCCCTGGGCAGGGACACCTCCCACCAGCCCAGGTTGCTCCAAGCCCCATCCAGCCTGGCCATAAAGATAAAATTATCAAGATAAAACAAGCTGAAGATATGCAAAGCTAATTAAAAAGAAACAAAAACCCTTGGTGTTTTACATCCATTTGAGGCCTCAGCCTCAAAGGAAAAAGGAAACTGAGCAATGCTGTGGAATAAAACATTAAGGCACATTTTTAGGGTGGACTAGAGTGTGATTGATGTACTAAAATGTAATAAAGAACTTTGAGAGGCTGGTAAAGAAGAAGGTGTCTGAACAAGAAACCAAGCACGTTTGAGGGCAGAAGAGGTAGCAAAAAGGTCAAAGAGACCAACTCCGAAGTCTTTTGGAAGCTCATTCTTTTGGGGCTTGATCTTCTGCCAACCAAAGGGAAGAGGGAGCAGTAGCAATTGAATGAGTCCTGAGATACTTAATATGAATTACAGCAATAGACAAAAGATACTGCTGACATAAAATAGAGCAAATCATGAGCACAGCTGAGGACCTTTAGGGTTCATAGGGCCTAGCAGATTTTTTTTATTTCTCCTAATTCCTATAGCAGCAAGCAAAGTTTTTATTATGGATTGTATATAGTAACTGTTTTTTCACCAATAGTCAGTTAAATCCGTTATCTACATTATTATAGGATACATGGAAGGGGGGAATTTATAGAGGACTTTGTAGCAGATCTGACTTATTTGGTCATTCCAAGAATGTGGGATCAAAATGCTGCTCAGATTTCTCTTCTAGGCTGCCGTGCTCTAGCCCCTTGAAAGCTGCCTGTTATTTCCTACCCGTTTGCTACAGCGTCCTGTTCTTGGCAATATGCCTGCTGTTTAAGGTTACTTTCATTAATCATTTTGTTGCAGGCAGAATCTCTGATCTCATTATGTCCTCTTTAAGGCTGGAGGCCTCCAGTTGTTGTTTATATTTACTTTGATATCACGGTAAAAAGATATTCTTAAGTTAAAGGACCGTGTCTCTGGAGACTCATTTGGTAATCTTTGAAAAAGTGACAGTTTGGGCAATAATAAAGCAATATTCACATTTCTGTTTAAAAGTCACACAATTCAGTGGTGGGTGTAGCTGTGGAAAATGGATCGTGTCCTTAAAATGAGCCGTGCTCCGTGGCTTACCTTGCAACGTTACATAGAAGAATTATTCCCATGGTCTGCCTGGTCTCGGGACTAAACATGCAGCCAAGTCAGTGATAACACAACGAAGGTCTTTTTTCCTGTCCTGTGACATGCAGTTCTTTTTTTAGGGTTTATATGCATATTTTGGCTAATATAAATAAATAGATAAATAGCAATTACTCTCCTTGTTGTACTCCTTTCTGATTTATTTTTTTTTTCGTAGTAGCCAACATGTTTAAAAGTTTCTATGCTGATCTGTGACTCCTTTGTAAGTACATCTGTGCTTTGAGATGTTTCTTTCCAGGACAGGCTGATCCCTTATTTCTTTGTTTCTTTCTTTTTTTTTCCTTTCCTTTTCTTTTTTTTAAGCTAGATGGCCATTACCAGAACATGGGAACAACAGTCAAACTTGATACGTTGCATACACTATGAGTTTAATGTTTTTTTTCCATTGCACTTCATTTCCCTAATGCTACCTGAAGTATTTCGAGACATCTGCATCCCTGTCTTCTGTCTTTTAGAGTTAACTTCAAGTTGAGTGAAAAAATCCGGGTGCTTTTTAGAGCATTAAATCTGGCGAGTGGAAATTTGTCGCGGTGTCTTCCAGGACCACCAGGTGTATGTCAGAGAGTGGGAAAGTTGCTCCACAGGTAACTCAAATCTCTGTGAGCCAGCCTGGTACATGAAGAAGCCATTTGTATCCCGCTGAGTCCCGCAATGTTGAGCATGTCACTGAGATTTACACGAGTCCAATCTCTGCAACTGATAGGATGGCTGCAGCGGGGTAGCAACCGGATGACCTGAATCCCTGCCTCCCATGCCTCGGAGGCCGTGGCACTAGTGGGGATTTTGGGGTTTTATTTGTTGTGGGTTTAGCTGGGTCAAAGCCACCGTGAAGGGTGCCTTTTATTAAACTAGGCAGCTGGAAAGTGCCTTTCTCAGGAAAGGAAGCCACGTCGCCTCTTGGGTACGGAGTGGAAATGCCGGGTCAAAGGCAATATATTGGCAACGGTCCTGAGTGTCTGTGTCTGTGTCTTACTTAGGAGTTGCCCCAATGCTTTTAGACAGAATTGTTGTCGATGGTATTGATTAGACGTTCTGATAATCCAGCAAGCCTTCCTGATGTGTTAAATTTCCGTCTTTCACGTGGCGTTGAGTGTGGAAGAAGTATGTGTAACGGCAGAAGGAACTCTCAGTGGACACCACCAAAGTATGACTGCTTGCCGTCAATTCTGCTGCGCGTGCCAATTCCAATTAGTCATTTGCCAGTCACTTTTAACACTTTCCAGCAATTCTGCGTACCCCTACTAATATGCTATGTACAAATATACGAGTTTTAATTTATGTTTTTATCAGAAGAGATTACACAAAAGGTTTTCTTTTCATCAGACGTTTTAAAAAGTCTGAATGAAATTTCCGCTTCGCTTCCAACGTGTATTCTTAAAAGTGCATAATCAAACTCAAAAATGGGCAAAGAAAATAGGGGCTCCAGGGTAGCGAAATTTTATATTCAAAGTGATTTGTCAGAACAGGAGTAAGTGGAAGGTTTGAAATTAGAAGATAAAATTTAAAATACATCTTGGAAGAAAACCAAACTCCACTTAAGCTTCTGATTTCTTTTGCATAGTTCTTTGGTGGTTGTTTTACAAACTAATTCTTACTGTGGAAAATATTATGAAGTTATCAATCTACTTTAGCTTGTGCTTTGAAGCAGTTGCAGTGTGAGAGGAAGGGTGTGATTTTCTAGAGCTTTTCCTTTCCTTATTGTGAGTGTAGGTACAGGAACGACTTCCAGATTTCCCATTTTCCATCACCCTGAGGAGCTGTTTCTGCAGACAGGATCAGATGTCATGGCTGGTTTTGTTCTGAAGGCTCTTGTGTGATGTCCCACCTCATCCTCAGCTCCTCCCCTGCTGCCATCACGGAGGGCGGTGGGAGAGCAGCCCCCCAGCCAGTGCCCAAAATTCCCATCAGTCAAAATAAAGACCTGTTACAGCAAGAAATGGGTTAATGATCGTATCTCTACTTCGGCAAATGCACAATAAAGAGGTAGATTAGTAGAGATGAAAAATGTATTGCAAAACTGCCACAGTATTAGGAAAAACAAAATGATTTCATTGAGCAGCAGTTCTGTTACCGTAAGCCTAACGATAAACTCTGTTACAATAATAATAGGAGAAAAACTAATTGCGGCGAGGACAGGACAAATCTTTTGTAATCCTCGTTGTCATCTCAACTAAATCCAAACCTATTTATATTAACCTTTGCTGACAGAGTCACATGATGGACATAATTTCTTGTAATTTACCAGCAGTAGATCTAACCTTTCTTCATCAAATATTCATAAAGGCATGATTCTCAATGATTTCCTGTCTCTTTTCATATTTACAGCTTGTTGTCTTCTTCCTTTTTACTATAATTTGAACACAATTGAAGTCAGTTGGAATTAAAGTTAAACTGCTTTAGTGGCTACAGTACCTGAAAGCAAAGAATAACTAATTGGAATTTCTTACCAGTAGACATCCTGCTGTACTCTGTGCGACTGCATTAACTAGTCCAAGCGTCCCTGCCTTTTGAGGGGGAAAAAAAACCCAACCCAGACTAAATGCCGTCGGGTCTTGTCACTTGGCATAACTGTTTAAAGTGCCTGTGTGTCATGTATCTGCATAAAAACACGTACAGAATTGGAAGTGTGTCGTTTTACTGGATCCTGGGACAATGTATTTGAGTAATGAAAAGAAATGCTGTGAACTCGATTCCTTATTTTGAATCATAGAATGGTCAGAGTTGGAAGGGACCTTAAAGATCATCAAGTTCCAACTCCCCTGCCATGGGCAGGGACACCTCTCACTAGAGCAGGTTCCTCAAAGGTAGAGCAGATTGCTCAAAATTTTGGTGGAAGTATGAATAACCATGGAACTTGGTTCAATTATGCATCTGTAAAACTGGTATAAAAGGTTGAAGGTAAATCAATTTGATTAAGGCACTCTAGAACGGGTGTGAGTCTTGGACTATGCATCTTTGCCCATCTAAGAAGTTTAAATCTGGAAAATAATTATATGCTAGCTGTAGAATGACCATACATCCTAGATAATTTTTTTTTATTTAATGAGGAAATGAGACTCTTTTAATGCAAATGTAAGGTGTAGTGGAACATGTTAAACAAATTCATATCCTGAAAATATTATAATGTGGGAAACTCTCAGAAATACTTTAGACTGGTATCTGAATTTCAGATGGTTAGGTTACTGTAAACATCCTTTGCATCGTGCTATGAGCAGAAGCCGTGCCTGTTAAGTAGCTCTAATAGACAATTCGGTATCGCCGTGCTCGTTCTCTCAGAATGGATCGTTGATAAGTGGAAACAATATCAATGGTTTAAAACAAGCCTAGCTTTAAAACACACTGCTTTTTAAGTAAGCACAAAATGCATAGGCCTTTTCTTTTCCTTTTTTTTTTTTTTTTAAATGCCACGCTTTTTAAGTAAGCATAAACTGTGATGCTTGCTTTGTCTTCATCACTTTGTTGTCCAACCCTGGGCTCGTGCCAGCTGGTAACTGAGCTGTTAGGACCTGGCTTCCCATTTTTCAGGTACGGCTGTCATTCTTTTTGTGAGCAATCCCTACTGTCTAATGCGATGAGCTGCTGAGAGCTGTCAGCTCCCATTTTCATCACTGGGAACTGAATGCTCAGCACCTTCTAGCATTAAATCTCTGGAGAACAGAGGGCTCGAGCAGCTCCTAAGCAATGAGATATTGCTGCAAATTAATGAAGAAAACATCTTAAGGATACATTTGTCATAACTTTTTATTTTTGTGGAAAAGTAGAGAGGGTTCTGTTGTTTGTGCCAGGCTCCTGTATAGCAATCATCAGATGAGGATTGCTGATGAAAACCACTTGTTTCTTTCCTCAAGCCAGCTGTCATCTACGAAGGAGTGGATGAAGAGGCATTAACTGACAGAACACTTAGGGAACTTAGAAGGAAGTGTCTTAAATTTGTCTCATCACAGAATTACATTTCTAGAAGTTTTGCAGGTACACTAAGCACACCTGCAATCTCTGTTTCCTGTAGCTTTTTCAGCAAGGACGCCTATGGCATCCTTTTGAGGGCTGGATTCTGTTTTGAAAGTGCTGACTGTTATTGCCGAATTAAGAGAAAGAGTAAAAGGGTGAGAAGAAGGAAATAGGAGTAGTCTGATGGGAAGGAAGCTTGTCCAATGCATTAGGAACCATACTCAGATCATTGAAGTTAATTCATTTCTTGACTACTTCACGCCATGGTTTCCCCTGCATTGGGACCACATTGTCCTCACCCCAGAAAGGGAGGTGTGAGGTATGGAATGGAGCAGTGATGAGGGCATAGAAAGGAGTTAAATATGCTAGAAGCAGATGAGCTTACAGAGAAATACCACATACCGAAGCAGGCTTTTATTGCAACATGAAATCTTTATTTTAAATGCCGTATATTTCAAGTTAGGTGTGGTGGTTTTAAAGAATTTCATATCAGAAATCAAATGAAATGCTATGGAGAAAAATGCAAGAAAGCTGTCTTGGAAATAGAACAAATTATTAAAAAGGCACAGAGAATTAAAGAAAGTAGTTACTTCGTTTCATATTTGCAGAGAATTAAAATGTATTGTGGTTGCAGGTTATTTCCAAGAACATTTATTTCCTGGTGGTATGTTCCTATTGCCTGATGTATGGCAGTCAGAAGGAACAAGACAATTAGAAGTTACTATGCCAGAATTACACTCGTAGCAGATACAAGTCCTGACATAAAATTTGACTTTAGATTGATTTTGTATGTAGGGAATTTGTCAGTATCTAAAAAATTATAAAGCTCATGGTAATTCCAGTAGACGGTAGTGAATACTGTTGTGAACGCTGTACAGCAATTGAAACCAAGTGCTTCAGATAAATCTCAGACACTTTACTTTGTATAACTGTTCATCTAAAAAGCCTGAATACCGAGTTAGCAGTCTGCTGAAGAACTTGACTTTTCCATCAGTCCCTTGGCAAGGGCAGGAGGTCATTGGGACTAATCAAGCTGGTCTTGTGGGTAACCAGTGAGCCCTTACGGTTTCCCGGGTGACCTTGGTCCTGTAATGCAGTGTAAAGGACTGGCTTTCTCCATTAATAGTTTGTTTGTGAGAGCTGGAAAGGTGACTTGTAATACAGCTGCTTTTTCCTGATTCTTCCATAATGACATTTTGAACAAGCAGATGCTGTCTTTTGATTCAGTGTGACCTTGTATGTTTTGGTGATTCCAAGGGGCTTTAAAAGAAACGAAGTAAATGGAACCATAAACATGTGGTTTGCTTGCATTTTCATAGCTTCAGTGTTTTTCATAAATTGCGTGACAAATTGTAATATTAACTAAATATGTGTGTATGCATAGCAATTCTATTTTCAGTTAAATCTGTGTGTTTTTAAAAGTTAGACTTATACCTGTCTATGACAAGTGCAAGAGAATGGAAAATATGGATGCTTCTGAAGGTTTTTATTCCCCGCATCAGGGTTTTTCTCTCCATAGTGATGTTGGGTTCAAAGGCTAAGATGATACTTTTGGGACTTTGACAATAGAAGTCTTCTCTTTTCTTTCATTCTCTAGGAGTATCCATTCCAATTAGAATGCATAATTTTCCAGTGAGATGTACTACAAGGAGGTTTTGAATTCTTATTCAAAGTAAGCTCGTTAAAGAATGGTTGTGTAAAAGTTTGAGCATTGTTGTATATAGGATTTTTGTGTCAGCTGTTTTGACTTCTATCACAAGTTACTAAATTTTATCCTTTTATCCCTGTGCTGGCTGTGTAACTGCATGGTTTCCACGCAGGAATCTTTTCTTGATTTGAGGATGTCAGAAATGAAGAATATTCTGTTCCTTTAATAGTTTGTCCCAGTGTGTGATTGACTTCATTGTAAAAAACCAGGCATATTTGAATGTATTTGTGTTCTTTTTCCAATTCCAGCTTCCTCTGCTAGACAAGAGAGCTCTTTCATACAAGAAACTTTCCTTCAATCTATCAGTTTTAAATCTGAGAAGTGAAGCAAATTTAGTTAATCATTATCTCATATTTTCCACCTGTCTCCACAGTCTCTTTGCTCTGCTCACTTCAACGTACTTCTAAAAAGCTGGAAACAAGGTTATTCCATGTTACTCCTATTAGTCTACCTGGTGAAATACAGAAGGATTAGGTACCGTACAGCAAATTCATTGTGAGTTGTCTGGGATAATATCTACCTTGTTTCGGGATGCAATAGTTTTGAGCACAAACCCATCCATTCTGTCGTCCTTCTCCCTGTCATTGCGTGTAGTTCTAAAACACATTTGGTCCTGATCACTAAGTGGCCTGGCAGGACTCACTCCTGTCCTGATGGTTTTTAGCCATATCAGGCTCTGCACTGTCTGCAAAAATTGTCAAGTAGCTGATCGTTGCCATTTCCTTTCAGAACACTGATGAAAATGTGACTAATGCTGCCCACCGTATAAGCCCTGGAGGAATCCCTCCTGAGGGTCACCACTCAGTAGTGATTCCCTGTTGATGTTTAGCCCTGTGCTGCCCGGTGGCCATTACTTACAGGTGGTGTTTGTTCTCTTGACATTCAGTGCCACTTGGAAAAAAAAAAAAGAAAATCATTCACTAGCTAGCATAAATCAACTCTTACTATTCTTGCTTAGTTTCTTCTAGTAGCAGAACTTGTCACCTTGAAGGGTTTGTCGAACAAGATTTGTTTTCCAGAAAAAACATACTGATTGGTGTGCTTTATATATTTATATTCTCTGTCAAATGAATCCTATACCAGCTTTTCTGTTGCCTAACGATGTGCTACAGGGCCTGAAGATACCTGGATCGCTCCATTTCCCTTGCCATGATGGTAGCAGTCTAATGGTCTTTATAATTTCCTGGATTCAGATCAACATTGCTGGGCCACAGGGCTCTTCATTCTGTTCTAAGTTAATAACACAGCACAGTGCCAGACATTACACTGTCTAAGAGGGCTGGCAGTATGCAAAGAGGGGTACTGTTCTTTCTGTATCTGTGTGTTCTGGAGCAGGTTGTGAAAAAAAAAAAAAGGGTCTGAACACTGCTAAAAGCTTCCTGGCACAACCCTAGCTGACTTCTACCAAGCGGGTTTTTTTTACATTGGTGGAAGATTATTTGGTTCCTAAAATCCAGAGATGCAGGCGGTAACATTCTTCTTTGTTTCTCAGTGAAAAATAGAAAAGGTAGGCTGACAAAACTGAGCTGTATTCTTCTCAGTGCTTCCCAGAGACAGGAACCTTAAATCTCCCTTGGAGAGGGGGTTTAAATGAGATATTAAGAAGAACTTCTTTGGTGTGAGGGTGGTGAGGCACTGGAACAGGTTGCCCAGGGAAGCTGTGGCTGCCCCATCCCTGGAGGGGTTCAGGGCCAGGCTGGATGGGGCTTGGAGCAACCTGTTGTGGTGGGAGGTGTCCCTGCCCAGGGCAGGGGGTTGGAACTGGATGATCTTTGAGGTCCCTTCCAACTCTAACCATTCTATGATTCTAAGTGTGTGATTCTAAGTGTGTGGAGCAGTCCTCAAGGACTTCAAAAGAACCTGCACAGGTGATTTCACCCATGTTTCACTCTGGATAGACGGACAAGCCAACATCAAATAAATCAAGCCTGGTAAAGTCATTCAGGCAGGGCTGGAAAAGGGAAGTTGGATTGCTGTCTCCTAAGAGAAAGTCGCTAACGCAGGTCTGTGTCATGGTTTAGGCAGGCTATGTATGAAAGGATTATGTTGAGATGTTTACAAGAGAAAGCTAGAAGAAAGCAGCAGTGTTTTACTTGTTCTGTAGCGGTGAAATGCTAGGAAAGCTAAAGTGAAGGTGGGATGGACAAACTGGGTAGAAAATGGTCTTTTCACCTTGCTGAGGAACATCTCTATGTTCCCTGGTGCTCTTACTGGCACTTCAATAACAGGATAATGTGTGAAATTTCCCTGTAGAACTCTACAGATTTGAAAAATACAAACTACAAGTTAATAACTCCTCAGGAGTACTTATGAAAGGAAAAAAGAAGGAAGGACCTCTCACACCTCCTGTTAGCACCAAAGAGAGGGAGATTATGTAGCTATTGCCAAACCTCTTGAATTTCTCATTAGTTCCTTAGCATTAAGACAGTTCAGAGTAATAGCATTTCAGCAAAGAGAAATATGAACACATACTTTGCATTTCAGATTAATATAATCACAATATTGCTTGAAAAAGCAAACTAAGGTTGGTGGGATATTAGGTCTGTTGCACACTCAGGGAAGTAGTGTCTCTTGTAACACATGAAGTGAAGAAATTTCATCAGCAGTTTGTTGAAAGGAATGGCTGACGTAGCTCAGCTGGCATGCAATAAACTAGGAAAAACGGAATCTGAAACACAGCATTCGTAGACAAAATAAAACTTATGGAATGCCAAGACCATCCACTTTCCACAAAGTTGAAATGACTGTTCTTTAGCAGACAGAATGAAGGAACACGAAACAGTAGGCCTCTTGTGAGAGTAAAGAAGTAGATACTTTTCATTATGCTTATCTTCGTTTTCCATGAATCTGCACAAAGTACGGAGGGATGGACTGTTTATGGAACCCATAAGCAGAAGATTTCTGTTTCATTGGGCTGAAAATGTTATACTATTATCCACAGAATTTGAGCCTGACTGTGGCTGTTAGGTAGGTTACAAAGTCATAGAATGATATGGGGTTGGAAGGGACCTCTGGAGATCATCTCATCCAACACCCAAAGCAGGTCCCACAGGAACGTGTCCAGGTGGGTTTGGAATGTCTTCAGAGATGGAGACTCCACCACCTCTCTGGGCAGCCTCTTCCAGGGCTCTGCCACCCTCAAATGGAAGAAGTTCCTCCTCCTGTTTAGATGGAACTTCTTATGTTCAAGTTTGTGCCTGTTTCCTCTTGTCCTGCCACTGGGCACCACTGAAAAATGCTTGACCCCATCCTCTTGACACCCAGCCTTTAAGTATTTATTGGCATTGATCAGATCCCCCTCAGTCGTTGTCTTCTCCCTCAGCCTTTCCTTGTAAGAGAGATGCTCCAGGCCTTTAATCATCTTTGTTGTCCTCTGCTGTACCCTCTCCAGCAGTTCCCTGTCATAGAATCATAGAATCATAGAATGGCTAGAGTTGGAAGGGACCTTAAAGATCATCCAGTTCCAACCCCCCTGCCATGGGCAGGGACACCTCTCCCTAGAGCAGGTTGCTCAAAGCCCCATCCAACCTGGCCTTAAACACTTCCAGGGATGAGGCATCAACAACTTCCCTGGGCAACCTGTTCCAGTGCCTCACCACCCTCACAGTAAAGAACTTCTTCCTAGTATCTAATCTAAATCTCCCCTCTTCCAATTTAAAACCATTACCCCTCGTCCTGTCAATAGACTTCCTGATGAAGAGTCCCTCCCCAGCTCTCCTGTAGGCTCCCTTCAGATACTGAAAGGCTGCTCGAAGGTCTCCCCGGAGCCTTCTCTTCTCCAGGCTGAACAGCCCCAGCTCTCTCAGCCTGTCCTCACAGGAGAGGTGCTCCATCCCTCTAATCATCGTGTCCTTCTTGAACTGTGGAGCCCAGAACTGATCGCTTGGCAGATGTCCCTGAGAAGCACTGCTGGTACATTATTGTAGCTCTGCATTGCTTCAGGTGAGGCGTGGAAGACTCATGCCTGTTGGGTTATGAATTAGGGAGAACGGGTCAGTGCCATACAGAGACTGGAGACTGAATGCGAGGACAGGGACCAGGGTAGGGGAAGGATTGTATCCTCAAGTTTTCAAGAAAAGTTGTGGTCGATGATGTCTAGGTGTATGGCTGTGCTTTGGGCAGTGATGTAGAGATCATCTCTAGGGACGCGATGCACTGAAGCTTTTAAGCTTGTGCTGAACTTGAAATATCTGAAAGTTCCACTGAGCTAAATGAGATTTAAATATGTGACCAGGCATTTTTCTCAGTCCTGATAGAAGATTGAATCAGGTCCTTAATTAACTAATGTAAGAGGTCATTGGAATTCTGGTGTGGTGTTTTAAGAGGAATAAGGATAGAATAATGTGAGAGTAGCATTGCAGGTCAATCAGCACAGCGGGCGTCAGCATCTCTCACTAACAAACATCAGGTTTTGTAGCCATTTTATGGTAAAGAATTAGTAAAGAGACAGCACGTAAGTGTTTGAGAAAGGAATTTGAAATGTGCTTTGCAAATACTAGCAAAATAACCCATCTGAACTGCTCTTAAGGTGTTGGCACCATGTGCTTTATTATCGTTAGAGTGTTCCCTATGGCAATGACTTCATCCAAGAAGAATTTCGAGAGTAGTTGCATTATCTATTGAAAAGCAATTTTTCAGTTTCTACTCAGGCAAGATAGTTTTGTGAATAACTCTGAAGTTTACTCCGAAGGCCATTTCAATCGTCCGTAGATCTTATGATATTATGTTACCTTCTTTCGTTTCAAATTCACAGCATAAGAAAGAAAAAGAATGACATAAATTGGATGTTAGAAGAGTTCTGAAGATAGACATCAGAAGAATTCAAGAGTAAGACGAGAACTCAGCATTATTTGTTATTTTCCATCCTAAAGTAAAAAGAGAACAAAGCATCAAAAGCATCAGTAGTGAGAGATAGCTCAAAGCCAGGACTATATATCATGGCATATAAAACAAGTGAGTTGGCACCACTGAGAGGTCTAAAGTCTTAGTCTGTGGTTTAAAGTCATTGATATTGCAGTCAAAAAGATTCTTTACACCACGGAAAATAGTAGGAAGAGCTATATTCATTTGCTGCAATAAACATTTTAGGTTTTACCTACTTGTAGCGTTTCACTTGGGTGAACAAGTCTTCATGGTGCTGAGAGAATTCACGTCCACTGGTAGAATGTTGTAGATCAGGGTCTTGCACTTTTTTTAAGCGCTCATGGAAATAATGTCTGTGAAAGTGGGACAGAATCAGATGCAGGTACTTTATTGTGTGTTTCAGTTGGCTGAATGCAATCATATTCCATAAAGGAACGTGTATTCCTGGCTAATAACTTTAAATTATCATTCAGTCTATACTGGAATTTCAGTTGGTATTAAAAGTATTGCAGAATTACATTAATTGCAATATTTTGAGATATAGTGATGCTGAGCTTTCACACAGAATTTCTTCCCTTAAGGGAAATAAGTAAAGAAGTGTGTTTATTCGTATTGTCTTTGGGTGCTGGCAGTTATGAGTCAAGGTAGGAAAGGCTATTTAACATCTCTATCTAATGTTTTCACTTCTTTGAAATGCAAAGTGTAAATAGGAAAAATTCTGAGGTCTTGTTTGGTAATCCGAAAGATTTATTCCAGTTACAGAAGTGGAAAAGAACCATACTGAGCATGTTGTTTCCCTGTGGTTTTTATTTGTGCCTGGATGTACTGTAGCATTTCCTGGGACAGCAAGTCTATTTCTCTGCCAGCACCTGGTATATTTTTTTTGGTGGTATGTTTTTATAATGATTTATCCATAAAATATCACTGAGGAAAGCAGCAGCCATGGAGAAATTCTGCAGTGGCTGAAATGTGATTAGTTACATGAGGCTTTCTTTTTTATTGCTAAGCTGCTTCTTCCTCTTTCTGAGCCTCTCTGCCTTTCTTGGATCTGCTTTCTCATTTTCCTATTATTTGTTCCCTCCTGCTTCTGTTTGACCTCATGTTGACCTAAAGGAAACTGTGTTTTAGTCCATAGGATTGCATTGCTCTTATAGTATTAGTTCCAATATGTGTTATAAACATTCTGGTTGCAGGCTACAGCCGGGTGCGCAACACAGGGAAGACAATGTAGTTCTGCAGCACAATAAACCTGTGTTTTTTTTCTCTCTTCCTTAAGCCACGTAGGAGATCAAGGCCATATCTCTTGATAGAAAATGTGGTATAAGCCCTGTTATTTGCATGAGTGTATAGGTATCCACATATAGATATAGATATGTACAAATGTATTTATAGCACAAGTTATAGCGATAAGCAAGATCTTAATTTCAGTCTGCAAATACAGAGTTAGTCTTGTGATTGTTTTGCTTTCCTCTATGGTGCTTGCTATCAGTCTGTCACGATTCCCTTTTGGATAAGGGCGGGGTGGTCGACATGCTGGAAGGAAGGGGTGCCATCCAGAGGGACTTGGACAGGCTGGAGAGGTGGGCTAGTGCAAATCACATCAAGTTCAACTGAGCCAAGTGCAGGGTCCTGCAGCTGGGACGTGGCAATCCCAGGCACTAGTGAAGAAATGGAAGGAAGGGAGAGCTGCTGGAGAGCAGCCCTGAGGAGAAGGACTTGGGAGTGTTCCTGGATGAGAAGCTCACCATGAGACAGCAGTGCCGCTGGCAGCCCAGAAACCAACCCCATCCTGGGCTGCATCAAAAGCAGCGTGACCAGCAGGTCACGGGAGGTGATTCTCCCC
>VXBW01006069.1:32259-140055 GCA_013400375.1 Thinocorus orbignyianus | reverse complement strand
GGGGGTTGGAACTGGATGATCTTTGAGGTCCCTTCCAACTCTAACCATTCTATGATTCTATGATAAAGAAGCATCAGAATGGACCAAAGCTGGGGAGAGCTGCATTTAATACGAGTCTGTGAGCAACCAGACAACATCCTTGCTGGGGCAGGATCTCCAATTTGGTGTTGCTTTCTCTAATAAACTTATATCAGCAAAGGACTGTTCCACGTAAAACCATACGCAGAGACCTTCTTGCACCATAGTTAGTACAAATATTGAAGGTCTGTCGTTCCATTTTGCTCCAAAGTGCCACCTCTCTGTGTGACACTTGCCTTGGTCCTCGTGGAGGTTGTGGGATGCTGAGCTGTGTTGGCAGCATCAGGAGTGAACTTTGGGCCAGAAGCGTTACATGGCTTCGATGCTGCAAAGATTAAAGCCCATTCCTGTCCAATCTGATGTAAGGATGAAGTTAAATAGTTACTTTTACTTGTACTGAGTCATGCCTCTTTTGTCTTCCACATATAACAAATAGGGATTTGCCACGCAGCTGTTGATTTTTATTAATGTGAAAGGTCGTCTTATGGAAAAATTCAACAACTTAAAAGTTCTGCCTTTCTTGCAGAAGGCCAGAGCCTGCAAACCCTCAAGCTTCTTGGAAAATGTGATTTCTTACATTCAGTGAGGGGGCATGAAACGGAAGGGCTGTCCCTCCGTGGTATTGTCCAAAACCATCCTACACTCACAACTTTCCTTGTCTATGTGACATCCACGTAAAAGGAGAACAAAAGATGCAGTGGGACAGTAAATGGTGCTGGAAGTGTCATTAACTTTTCTTTTGAGGTTCTTTTGGAAAACAGTGTCTTTCGAAAGACATGCCGTGTGCATGGCTCAGCCCCAAATCTTCCAACAGTCTAATACCGCCAAGGGAGGGCATCTGCAGCCCCCTGGGAAGCGGGCTGGGGAGATTTCCTTTTCTCCTCTTTGTTGGTTTTTATTTCCATTTACTTTTCCTCTCTTTTTCTCAGTCATTGAATGCTGTTCCACACAACAGAGGGGGGGGGAGCATCTGGCCCCAGGTAAACACCCAATAAAATAAGTGGGGGAAGTTCACAGCTCCCTCGGTGCTGTTGCATCTGTCTGTCTGGTTGTGGACTCAACAAGATAACCAGGCATCAATTTGCGTCATCCAGACTATCTTCACAGCCAGAAGTGCTCAAAACCTTCTTTTAATAGAAGCTTAGATTCTGGAGAGTACTGTAAAACCTCTCCAAAGACTCCAAATCAGCAATTCCATCTGTGTTTCTGCAAATGTAGAGGAACAATGCCCCAGCTGATTATGCAAACGGAATGAAAATAGTTATTTTAAAAGTGCATAAAATCAATACTTTGGGGAAAAGAAGTCAGCTGTGTTTGTGCTCGGTGTATAGCAGACATTTTGTTTCTTTGTCTGAAAAAAAATCACAGGAGAGGAAGGACCATGAGTGAAATGAAACAGCTGATCATACGGTGCAACAGAGGGAACTGGAATGTCAGATGCCTCGGCGAAGGCTTAGAGCATTTTAGGTTCCTTTTGAGAGAATATAAATTATATTGAGGTTGATATATTTCTACATTGTTTGAAGTCAAAGCCAAATATTCTCAGCACTGAGGGAATAACTCACAGCCCGTTTCTGATGATGAAAAGTATCTAACTAAAGGCACGTCTGTGGTGCTGGAAATTTCCTCCTAAATGCTGTCTCTTTTAGGACTGATGGGATTTTTCGCAAGTATTGGTATGAAGGGGTGTGTGTATATATATGTGTATAAACATGCTTCTCATACAGCCAGGATTCCCTGCTTGTACACATATTATTCTAAAAACAGGCAACAAAAACCTGTAAGAAACAGGGCTGAAAGGGAACAATTTGTAGACCTCTAGGTTAAATTGGATTTAACTTCATCTTTCAACAAACGCCGTGTTATTTATTCAGTATTTCTCTGGGGGATTTCCCTACCCCCTACACTTTATATAGAGAGTAGTGATGTTTCTTAATTAAAAAAAAATCAAACAAACATGGAATGGAGGCTGCCCCACACAGCCCTTCTCTTGTGGGAATAGGAGGCGCTCTCATTTTCTCATGGACCATTTTTGGGTCTGTTGGAGGGAGGCCACAAAAGAAAGGGAAAGTCTCTGTCTGAGAAGTCAAGTTTACATCACACATCTGATGCCAGCACCATTCTTGGTGGCTTTGGCAGCTGCTACAGTGCCATCTACCAGGAGCTCCCCTTTGGTTGGGGGGACTTGGTGGACATAGACTCATAGAATGGTTAGAATTGGAAGGGACCGTAAAGATCATCCAGTTCCAACCCCCCTGCCCTGGGCAGGGACACCTCCCACCACACCAGGTTGCTCCAAGCCCCATCCAGCCTCACCTTGAACCCCTCCAGGGATGGGGCAGCCACAGCTTCTCTGGGCAACGTCTTCCAGTGCCTCACCACCCTCACACCAAAGAAGTTCTTCGTAATGTCTCATCTAAATCTCCCCTCTTCCAATTTAGAATGCTGTGCATTCAGCCACAGAAGTAAAATTTGCCATACCTGTCGATGAGAGACACTAGTTAGAAAAAAGCAAAATCAGGGTTAACTTATTTGAGTAATTGTTCTTATGTATCTCATCTTATCTTTTTCTCTGTGCTGTGCCTAACAATTCAGATATGTAGGAATGCACCATATTCTTTATTTATTTATTCTATATATTGTATAATATTATTTATTATTATTTATCTATTCTATATATGCTTTGGCAACTAAGAATGGGAGTTTGATATGACGTAAGGGGATCCTAACACTGAGATCAGAGTTGCTGCACGTAGTTTGCACAGTAATTTCCAGCCAGGGGAAAGGTTAGAAGCATGAAGATGAAAAAATCCAAACCTGCAAGCAGAACTCAACGTACCAGGTTCCAGTACTGTTAGGATTTGTGTTCACGCAGCAGAACTCTGTGTCGGGGCAGTAATAAGCCATGTTTGATCAGACCCAAACCTGCAAAGACCTTGTGAATCTTAGGAACCCAAGATGCTGCCTTAAGAAGCTGCTGGTGTTACTCTTAACTCAGAACTGCATCCGCGTTAGCAGTGTTGTGTCATTTTAAGCAATATTAGTGTGGGATTAATGAATGTATTTGCATTAGCAGGGTCAGCCAAGCCCTGTTTTCACCTGGGCCGTTGTTTATAAAGATACTCTGAAGTTCTGAATAAGAGCTCAGTAACACCCTTATTTTAGCATGAATGGAGGGAGAAAATAACTCCCGCATAAAAGGTAATAATTTCAGGCATGCTGGAGGGACCGTGTATGGGTGAGTGTGTACTCCTCCCTTTCTGACCATGAGGAAGATGGCCAGACCTGTGTTCCTCAACTCAACTTACTGAGTTCCACGTGATCTCCGTTGGCCTTTGGGCTGCCAGGCGTAGGCAGGTCAATTAGTACCATCTCAGCAACTGGGCTCTTTTCATCATCCCCGTGCTCCTCACACGCCCATGCAGTCTGAGCTGCAAATTGACCCCTATTGATCTGATTTGACTGCGTCTCTGTGGAGTAGACAAACAGCCTGGTGGAATCCAATCCAGGCACTCTTAATTCACAGTGCCTTGTTTAGGTTCCTAGGTACTAATTCTTATTTGCATTAATCACATTCATCAGCAGGACTCCAGGCCGCCTCCTGGCTTACGTGCATTCCTGTTCCTGACAAGGGAACGAAAAGGTATCTGCTGTGAAAAAAGAGTGTTTTAAGTATATTGATACTTGATACTTAGCAGTGGCAAAACTTATCTGTTAGAAAGAAGACTGTTTTTCAAATCAATGGCTCATGCGTTACTGTAAAATATATCGATTAAAAACAAAGCATAACGCTAGTCGTTTAGTCAGTAGAGTGATGCAATACTGAAATAAATTTATCCTTTGACTTTTGCATTAACCTTTTATTGACTGCTTGCATACTCATAATTAACACATACTTTAGCGAGCTTGGTTAATTTTAGCATCGTGATCGGTGTCCTCTAATGTAGCTGACACCCTGATCATCAAAATGTCAGCGCAGCCCAGGGGGCTGCAACGGGGCAACTCTCTGTCCCTGCGAACGCGCAGCTGCCCACGGTGAAATCAGCCACCTTCCAAGGGAAAGAGTCCTGTGTTGGCCCACAGCTACAGGAACATTTCTCCTGGCTTAGTCGAACGTATGTTGATATTCAGCTATCAGTAAATATTAAGGGACAAAGTCCATGCAGCAAAAATGGACCAGAAGGGGATCAAAAGTCTTGAGAAATTTAAAGGGGAGAGTTAGTGAGAACATGCGCTGCAACAGGAGCTAATTGTTCCTTGAAGATGGGCTTTTTTAACTGCAGCTGGCACAGGTCTTGATTGTTTTAGCATTTTATACATCCTGCATGCTTTTAGACAAATCCTCCTTACTTAAATGTGTTGGTGCCCACAGATTATTGAGGTGTTGGAACTAAATTGCTCTGAAATAGGTCATGGCAGTTTTTCTCTTATCCTGCGAACAAAGTATGGAAGATGCCTCTTGATTTGGCATCTGTTCTCTGTCTCAGAGCATGTGTTACTTCCACTCATAACACCTTTTGTGCATACAATATAAACAGATTGGATCTACTCTCCTTTGGAGATTTGACTTTACTAACTCAAACAACAGGTTTTTTTAATTTTAATTTTCATTAACTTAAAATATTATAAATGTTGGTACTTTCACACTACCACCATACTTGGATGTTTGCATTGTTTCCCACATGGAGCCTCATAAATTCTTTTGTATCTGGGAAACTTAAGTTAGCCATCTATTCCCAGATACAAAAGAATTCAAAATAATTCTGTTCAGTATTTTAAGTTACTTTGGTTGTTCTGCTTCAGATCAAAAAATTGCTGCTGTCCCTTTGCAGGATCTTCAGGGTGTTAGTCAGCTATAAATTAAGGAGGAACCACAGAAGTTTATTAAGATCAATAGTAATGTACTAATCTGGAAAGGACTGGGTTTGCTTTTTTGAGTCAGAAGGCACCTATTTGGATGACTGTGTTCCAGCTAATGGATGAATTGCTGGATGAACTGCCCAGTTGTGGTGATGACTTCTCAGAACCCAGCCCCATGTCTTTAAATGGGAGTAACTTGAGTTGACTTTGATGTCAGCAAATCCAGCACAGGGACTGTAATTTTGGTCAAAATAGGTGACTCACAAAATGTAAAAAGGTACTGCTCACTGCTTTTCTTGCTAGAGATATAAAACAGAGCCACAGAAATCCTGGGCAGAAAGACAAAGCAGCTATGGGAGTGCAGAACTTGGAATATTAAGGCACTGATTTACCCTTTCTTTATACTTTTACAACATACTGATGCATTTCTGTCATCAGATTTACACAGAAAGTTTAAAGATACTTCCATTCCTCTGATCCTTTACGTGCAATGAAGTTGTGGCTGCCCCATCCCTGGAGGGGTTCAAGGCCAGGCTGGATGGGGCTTGGAGCAACCTGTTGTGGTGGGAGGTGTCCCTGCCCATGGCAGGGGGGTTGGAACTGGATGGTCTTGAAGGTCCCTTCCAACTCTAACCATTCTGTGTTTCTATGAATATGATACAGCTAACACTTCCCACATGTAAGATTGCCTGGAACCTAAGGCACATGCTTAATTCTGGGGCTGCTCTTCAGAGATGACTCTGCTGGTACAAAAAGCAGATAAGGGAAAGTAGTCACTAGAATAGTTGCCCGTGTTCCATCACAGCATCGCTGTGACTTGTGACACATCTACAGAGACGCAAGTGCGCAAAACCCAAATGCTGAGGGAAAGGCTGGTCAGTCCTTATAGAATCACAGAATCATCCAGGCCAGAAGGGACCTCCAAAGGTCATCTAGTCCCACCTCCCCGCAGTCGCAGGGACACCCCCTACTAGCCCAGGTTGCCCAGGGCCTCATCCAGCCTCACCTGGAATATCTCCAGGGAAGGGGCCTCAGTCACCTCCCTGGGCAGCCTGCTCCAGGGTTCCACCACCCTCAGAGGAAAGAACTTGTTCCTAATATCCAACCTAAACCTGCTCTTCTCCAACTTCAAGCCATTGCCTCTCATCTCATCACTGCATTATCTTACGTGTGAGAGAGCAAGGGCAGGGGGGAGGAAACAGGCATTAAAGGTAAAATGAAGGGCTCAGAAATCATGAAGAAGCGAGAAGCTGGGGTGTTTTTCCTCTGAATGAAAATTCCGTTGTTAATAGCAGGTGTGTCAGAGAGAATGTGCATTATTCTCAATTGAGTTTTGCAGACCACGTAATATCCCTGCAGTATTTACCGGCTGAGCTTCTTGATTTGTCATCTGCAATAATCTCTACATGGTTAATTTATCCACTTTTAGATTGAAATGCTTAAACTAGAATATCTTATACTACCCAGCAAATTGAGCATATTATTTTGTGCCAAGACAGAAAATAAAGCAAGATTTTTAAAAGCCTTATAGAGTTATGCTGTAATTAGTTTCAGCTTCCCCTGCATATTAATTTTCTCCTGTTCCTTTATATAATTTGGAAAATGTCTTCAGAACACGATGGCACAATCAGTTAAGTACCTCTCAGAACTCATACACTAAACTGCATTTGCTCTAACAACTATTATGAAGCAGCCGGCAAAACAAATCCTCTGTTATTCTGTACAGTGCAGCTTATCAATGCAAACAGTTTAATATTTATGCTAAGAGGATTGTCACAAGTAGCTTCTGTTCCTTTAATTCTTGTTTTAAATAAATAATGAGAACATTTAAACACATTACTCTTCCTAGGGCCCCGAGGTCGGCTAATCTTATTATTTATGAAGTGATGTGCTACATAATAGTACTTAGTGCATGTTAACAGATGCTATTATCAGGGGCTGATGTGGAGAGCTGAAGATATATTGGAATGTTATGTGTTAATACTGTCCTTGTAGTGTAATGTACGATGGATTGACTGCCCAAGGATGCTGGTGCGGCAATTAACCACACACCAACATGGGTGTAAAGCTGAAGTATGTTTTCTCGTGGGGATTACGCTGCCATTAATAATTCCCAAGAGGAGAAGACATCTTTCATTTGGAAACGGGCTCTTCCAGAAGGCCAGTGGTGTAGACCAGAGAGTTGCATGTGTCAGTATTTTCAGAGTTCGTTTTACGGAGATGGGAGAGACATCTCTGTTTAAAACAACTTTAAAATTGTTAAAGCAATTGATGTGTTTTATGAAATGTGAATTTTAAAAAATGCCTTACAAGAGAGAAAGGTGTATTTCTACAATTCACTTTTTATGTCTTTGAAGAACTATGGAGACCTGCAGGATCTACCAAAATTGCAGTAATGCTTAGCACTTTTCCCTGTCATGTCCCATTGCAAACCTTAACTAATTAATCAGCGATATGCAAATTGTTTGAGGGAAGGGGAGAAGGGAGGGGGAGAAGTCCTGCTTGAGCTGTGACAATTTTTTTGATGCAGCATGTTGTATTACAGCCTAATCTTCAGAGATGTGATGGTTGCCACTTATAAAACTTGCCTCTGCAGGCTGCAGTTCAGCTGAATATTATAGACTTCACTAGTATTGATGAATAATCCATTTAATAAAAAACACTGTAATTTAAACATTTTCTCTGGGGACTAACATACACTAACCTCTTAATTTAATTTTATTGAAGTTTTGCCCGCCTATTCATCATTGGAAGTTGTTATTAACCTCTATTTCCATTTATCTTTATGGAATTTTCTCTTTTTATATTACCTTTTTCAGAGCTAAGCAGGTTGATACACTTGTAAATCTCTAGAATCTACAAAGCTAGTCCGGCTTCTTTAATATTGTTTAATCTATCCCCCCTGACCTTAATGCAGTAAATTCAGTTTAATCTTTCTCAATAATCTAGTAATACATTGGAAACCGGCAAACGTTTAAATCTGATAATGGTTTAATCACATGCTTTAAATAACAGCTGAGATAATGAAAAAATAATTCACCATGTAAAGGTACACTAACTGAGTTTTCTCTGTGATTGGCTTTTTGAGAAATCCCTATAGGAAATACAAAGCCTACAACAGAAATCAACTTGACTGTAAATGAGCAATCCATTTGGTCAGAAGATGTGGTGTTTCTTTTTTATTATCGTCTTTCTCTTTGAATTAATGCTCAAACATATCCTTGCTGAGTATTCAGTTTCTTGATACAGTTTCACTGGAGTAGTTCATCTGCTTACCTTTCTTTTCAGGTGCCAGTCAGAAGCAGCAGAGAGCTTGCCAGAAGACCAGAAACCAGAATGCCATCCCTTCTGGACAGATGATGAATGTGATGTGCCTCTGCCGTATGATCTTGAAGAAGTAATTGCCAATCTACAAAATCTTGTTCAGTAGGTAGAGTAACAGGTGAACTTCCAACCTAGAATTATTGACGCTTATCATTTGGATAGAAGCCCTTTAGTATAAAATAAATCTTCTCAGCTTTGTGATGCCTTGATGGTGGGTTATTGCGTGTGTCAATGTGGATTTCACCAGTCTTCACACAGTACCTTAGTTACTGTCTTCTAATAAAAAAAGACCTGGCCCCAAATCTACAGAAACAGGTGGCTTTTAAGACCTGAAGTCCAGAACATTAGCCTCGGTCATTTCCTCCTCCACTCTTCATTCCTATTGACCCTTCAGCTGATGGATATCCCTTTCTCCACAAGTTCCCTTGAAATCTAAATTTCAGCTTCCACCACTGCCAGAACTGGCTCTGGTTTGGCAGGTTCAAGCAACACGAGGTGTTGTGCACGCCTGTTACAGAGGAGAATCCGCATCTAGGTATCCTAAAGAGATGCCAGCTCGGGATGAGCTTGCTGGATATCTCCAGTATAGGGCTGGGCACACAATACAGAGACTTCTTCATCCACTAAGAGAAATGTATAGTAGATGGTGAAAAATATCCTTTATGCAATGGCTTCTCGTTAGAGCATTTTTTCAGGTGAGGAACTCCGGAGGAGCATCCTGTCATAGATCCCAAGACTTTCTTGCTGATTTTCATCATGGAAATTGTGTCGTACTAGAAGAGGTTTCTGATGTGCATATATACCTCCTGTGCTCCCTGGAAGTCAGAATTTGGGTCCTAACCATTGCTTTGTTTCTGCATGTTGTGAATCCTGTTCGGAGGCCAGGTTTCCCAGTGCATTCCCTAAAAAGCTGATGGACTTTAGAAAGGATTCTCTTTTGGAATTGTCAAGTCCCCTGAGAGATTAGGTTTAGGTTGTGTGATGCTGGGCATTGCAGCGTCTGTGTTCACCTGGCGAGATCTGTGAGAACAAAACCAGAAGACTATGAGAAATTACGCTGTTTGAGATCTGTTTGGTAATAACATGCTATAAGAAGAACAATTCTGTGTCAGCACTCCTGAGTGAGGGAGAGATTTTTCATTTAGTTAAGTTGCTGTTTTTACTTGATCCGGTCTGTGCCTTTTCCTTTGCCACAAAAAGCAGAAGAAAATCATATTATGGTGAAACAACACTCACTCTGTATTACCACTACAAAAGAAACCAGTAAGACTGGGAGCTTGACGTTGCCACCAAGAAATGAATACGCCTCCTGTGTTAATCCTCTGTTTAAAATCAGCGTTGAGGCCAGGCTTACCCAGAGGATACCAGTACAGTGCTTTGGCAAAGTGCTGCGTGTGTGGATGAGGCTTGTGCTGCTGAAAACTGTGCTTTTGACAGTATAACGGATGCCAGACCTCCCTGGAGCTAAAGAAGCTGTGCCAGCAAAAATTCAGGTTTAGTGGTAGAGGGCTGTGTCCGCACCTACCAGCTTTTGCCAGGACAATTAGATCAAATAGAGATTGTACCTCAACACCTTTGACATAGTGGCGCCAGCAAAAGTGTACAAACCTACATCAAGCATTTGCATTGTAGTCCTGGACTTGTGCTGAAGCTGGTAGCCACCCTGTAGAGTGTAAAGACTCTCTGAAGGATAAATTATTATTAAAAGCAGGTTTGATTACGTGATAACCTTGATCCACACATTTATCTGTTATCTCTGTCTTAACATTTCGAAATACTGTGTTATGGGCAGAGCTTTTTTCTTTCTTGCGCTAGCTAAAGCTGGCTTTACCAGTGGGCAAATAGCATATATTTGGATTAATGCCACACTAAATACTGTTTACTTTGGAGATCACATAGAGAAAAGCTCGCTGAAGATGTGGGAATTCTGCTTTTGAAAAGGCAGTTCTCACAGACACAGATATTACTTGGGAAATGAGCAAGATGAATTCAAACAAGCTAATGATGTAACACTGTTAACACAGCTTTTGAGGGGATTGTTTGTTTGTTTAGGCTGCTACTTTATGATTATTTTCTGTTTAATTAAGCGCTGCTAGAAACCGTGGGGATCACAGCATTGAAATGCATCTGACAGCCATAAAGGGTAGAGAAGGCGTATCAGTGTTGTAGTTTGTAGCTGAAGTGGAGGCATAGCTATTAAAAAATGATTGGCAAATAATTATTTCCAGCAGTCGTGAAAAAAAACACTGGCTTTTTCTTGGATTAGGAGGCTGTTGGCAGCAATAGAATTTTTTAAAAATACATGATTTTAGGTCTTGTCTATACTGAAGATTTAAGCTGGTGAATTAGCTGAACTAGTACTAGCCTCAGTGCACTTGGATAGCACTCATTTAGGCCATGGATAGCAATGACACAGACAAATGAACACCTTTGGAATGGATTAGACCTAAGATTCACTGCCAAAATACCAATAATGAAGTGGTTAAAGAGGATTAATGCTCTGTGTTGCATTCCAGTCTCACATCATCTAAATCAGTGTAACTTGCTCGAATTCCACTGAAATACAGAAGTGTAAGAAGGTTTCCTATCTCCAAAGCCCACAGGAGTTGATAGCAAAGACATGAGTAGGGTTGATGGGACTGTTTGAAGTATGTAGTAAAGCCAAAGGGTACCCCAGGAGGAGAGCACAGTTGAAGGTAAATATCTATTAAAAAACCGAGAGATTGAGTCTAAATTATCGCTGTGTTTGGATTAGGTACTAGAAGCAGATGAATACTGCAGTTTTCGTGTATTTTTTTTAATTCAAATAGTTACAATTTAGCTCATGTTGCAACGATACTTCAGCAATCCATTTATATTTCAGCATTAGCTAACCCGTTACCGTTTTGGATGAGCTGAAAAAGAGCCTCTAATGGATGTTGTCTGTATAGCAACTGTTTGCCAAGTCTGGATGCTCTAGGGGCACAAGGACCAAGGTCAGCCTTTTTCAGGGAAGAGGTGAGAGCATAAATTAGCTTCTAACGTTAGATTCAAGTGATTTTTTTTAAATGGTGAATTTCACGACTTTGCTTACATTTACTTTTCATCAGCTGTGAGAGAATTAAGGTAAAATAGTTCACTTGCACATGTGTGTCAGGCTAAATGGATTACAGAAGATACAGATCTGTTTGCCTGTCTGCACTTGCCTTTAGACAATATTCATCAATTTTACAAAAGCTACTGACTAAACATGGAACCAATACAAATGAAATGCTGGAGGCAAGGGCTTTCTTTAAAAAATCTGTTACAGAGTTGGTTTTGCACTGATAGAAAGAAAATGTTGGCAGAAAATGAAAAACTTTTATTGTTTCTCTAATTTGGGGGATGAAAGGTAAAGGTCGTTTTGAAGTATTTGATAGAAAACTGCTGTGTTGTGCCATATAATTAGAAATGTTTTTATAATGCTTTACTCATATATCCGTATGTAAAAATATTTTATCCTGTAGGTCCTTTCTTCTTGTTAAAAGGTTATGTAAATAAAAAATACTAATCGCAGTACAGTAGATTTTAAAGGCATCATGCTTATGCTCTGAACTTTTACAGCAGACTCTGATTATCTAAATTGTAATTAAGAATGCCATGAGTAATCATTGACTGGAAAGTGCCCCGGATGGCTGATGTGCAACATAATAAATACCCTAATCAGTTGTCTTATTATCATCCAGATATAGTTTTAGTTTCACAAGTAATGATGCAAGATGCACTTTAAAATCCTGCTGGACGACTTAATGCCATGGGTCGGATTCAGGGATTCCAGTGTCATAACAGCAGGAAAAACAGAAAATAATTCCCAAGATCCACCATGAGAGATGCCTGAAATACTGTAGTGTGTTAGGAGTGAGCATTGCTCCTTCCTCCCTTACTGGAGGGCAGTTCCATTAGTCCCGTGTCATGCAGCGGAATGTGGGCTGGTGCAACGGAGATTAAAGTAGCCCGGGAGCTGATCTCTAAACTGGGATGAGAAGAGGGTAAGAGAGATGAGATGCACGTGAGATGCAAGGGATGTGCTTTCTGAAGGCCACAACTTCATTAACTGAACTCATATGGGAGTCATTGAGCAGGAACTTGTACAGTGCAGGTCAGGATCTCTCCCTTAATTGTTACCAGCTGGTGCAAAGTTAATGGTGGCTCCTTAACTCCCCTCTTGCTCCCCAACAGCTGGTCCTAGCTTTTTGCTTGGAGCTGACCACTGTCTTCTTGCACCAAGATTAGAGTTAGGAAGAGTGGTTGTTCTACTGTAGTAATAGGTGTGAGACACCCTGATCCTCAGCTTCATCCTCCACCTTGGTCCTACTACACCTCCGTGGACTGAGTACTTCTACTCTACATCTGTTTTCAGTTTGAAACCCAAGTTGCTGCAGCTCATCCTCTGAACTATCCCACCGGGACAGTGAGCTGCCGTGGGGAAAGGTCAGACAAACAAGCAGAACACTGTTCACAGTGAGATTCCTTGTCCAAAAAAAAGACAACCTCTGCACTCCCAACAGCAGAGTGAAAAGCTCAGCCCTACACTAATCTAGTGTTAGAGGGCGGGAGCTGTTAGGCAGTGATGAAAGATTCGGGCAAAACCACCAAGACTCAATGTTTCCGAGGACTCCCGACCTGCCCGGTTCTGGCTGTCACTTCACCCCATCTCTAAGGGCAGAGACCATCCTAAATACAACCACTGTTCTCTTTGCAGTCTCTAAGGCTCGTCACCTTCAGTGTGGCTGGGCTTACATCTTCATTCACATTCATCTGTCCTCTTCACCTCCGCCTGGGAGCATTCAATGAACAAGAGAGGATCATTTCCACAATTGCAAAAAGGCTGTACTCAGTCAGACTGCAGAGTTGGCTGAATAACAAGCCAAATAAAAGCCAACAAATAACTGATAAAATTATCACATTAAAATGCTGATGTTTGGGTGCGAGCGCTTCATACATGACATGAAAACTATGTTTTGCCTTCTTGCTGCTTTTGAGATACATTCCTATATCACATGATAGAAAAAGGACGCTCCGTGCTGTGGTTTACATCCTCTTATACTCCACTGTTTTCCAGTGCTTGTTCATGATGAATCAGAAGTTGGTCACAACAGTTGTTCTCCTCCCCCTCCGTATGGTCAAATACTTGCTTTCATGCCAGCACATCTTGGTCTGATTAGTCCCCTTGATTAGAGGCTAAAGTAAAAAGTCAGGTGTATAGGATTCCCATTATCCTTTATTTCACTGCTTCTAAGAACAGGTCAGATAGAGTTATTTCAGTGAAAATGTGAACAATCAACTTCTGTTTACCATTAACCTTCAGTTTTCTTTTCTTAAAATCAAATCAGGGCTTCGTAGGCAGTTATTTTCATACATGTCCCTTGATCAGTGGAACAATTTGTCAAGAGCCATTAAAGCCTCTATTAGGTTGAATTGCATTCAAAGCTAAACTATCCAATCATTTACAGGGCTGCAATGATCGTTTTTAATATCGTATACATTTATTTCTCTCTCCAAGTAGTAACATAACTTTGAAACTAAGCATGTACAACTAGGGCTTTTTGCTATCCAACACATCATGAGAAGCTGGGTTTCTTGTGGAAGATGAATGTCTACATGAAAAAGGAAGAGGTGAATGCAGAGAAATCACCTTTATGTTCTCAGAAGCTTTTCCTCCATTTTTTCGTATTTCTTTGTATCCATCAAGGTAAGTATACAGTGTATGGAAGGGGAAGAAATTTCCTGAGGTCCTTCACTTAAAAGCTTCCCTGAAAAATTTAACATCCAGTTGTAGTAATGTTTTAAAAGTGGCTTTTAATCTTAAAGGATCATCTCAGGATACTTCACACAGAGAAACTGAGGCAGAGGTCAAAAGTGCAGCTGTTTTCTGGCTGCAAGCACTGGGACCGAGCGTACGAAACCCTCTGCTGGCGTGTCTCCATTACTTCCAGCTAATCAGCTCAGTTTACAGATTGAAGATGCTCTCATAGAACATTTT
Organism: Thinocorus orbignyianus; assembly: GCA_013400375.1. Lineage (NCBI taxonomy): Eukaryota > Metazoa > Chordata > Aves > Ciconiiformes > Thinocoridae > Thinocorus > Thinocorus orbignyianus. The sequence goes on along the minus strand of VXBW01006069.1, from coordinate 125,792 downwards.
TTCTCCAAAGATACAGCTGGAAGTAGAGCTGGAATTTGTCCTCCTCACGTCGTATTTAGCATATCATTTAAGTGCATCTCATGTAGTAATCATAGAAACATAGAGTTGTCTTGGTTGGAAGGGACCTCCAAGATCATCGAGTCCAACCATCAACCTAACTGATAAAACCCATCACTAAGCCATGTCACTGAGCACCGTGTCAACCCGGCTTTTAAAATCCCTCCAGGGATGGTGCCTCAACCCCTTCCCTGGGCAGCCCATTCCAAGCCTTAAGAACCCTTTCAATGTAAAATAAGAGATTTTTCAGGCATCCTAATGTTTGATCAAACTTCCCAGTGAATCTTCTAGTTATATTCCAAGTCCCTGAACTCTCAATGGGAAAGGGAACTATTAAGTTAGAGAACATGCAGATTTGCAGACTACAAAACATAATACAGTCTACAGTCTTTTAGCTGTATTTTGTGTCCACTGCACGCCCCACAAGGTGGTATGACTGCTGTTCGAGGGGACTCTTAAGGTCCCCTGTGGGTATTTGGGTGCTGTTTATCCAGGCAAAGATGCATGGCTGGAGCAAACTGGAGTGAATGCTGGTTGCGCACCTGCTAGCACTTTTGTCTGGTACCTATTTTATGTCTGGTAGTACTTTACTGAGAGCACTACTTTTCTAGTTATTTTGATGAACATCCTAATAATTTATTACCCAAACATTATCAAAGCATTCCACAATTCTTTCATTGCTGTTCTTTCTCTTCTACCCACTGATGCCCTTTCTGTCCCTTTTGTCTCAGTAATAACGGTATAAACAAGTTGTGGTCTTTGTTAAGCTGACATGACTTTAAAGTGAGAAAACTTAAAAGCTATGTGTGGGATAGCATTACCTCAAGTACATTTGTTTTCAAACCAGTTATTAGGATATTTTTGTTCCTTGCCCATTTGGTACTGATAAAAATGCAATTTTTATTAAGGACTATTTATATAACACTGTGAGATATATGACAGTATTTAAATTTGTGTTGTGTATTTGCTACTTTATGGGTGTTTGTAAAATAAACCACTTAAAGAATCTGTTTGTCTATCATTTGTCCTCCAGAAGGTGTTAGGTCTTGTCTTCACTACCTCCTTGTTGCAGTGCATGGAAGAAGAGGAGTGTATTTTTCACACCTTCTAACTTCAGGTACCTACATGAGAAAATTAACTTCTATAAGCTTCCTATGTGGTGAATAGTGAGAGGTCACACTCAAGGGTGCTCTGAATTTTTGAGGTCTTTGAGGGGGCATCTCCCTCTACCTGAACTGTATTGCAAGTCCAAGTTAGGTTGCATAGTTATCCACATCTGCTTATGCTGACAATTTAATAATGGTAAATAGGTAAAAGAGATAATGGGAAATTTGTTGTTAATTCTTGAAAGTAATGGAATTACATTCTAATTATATTGCAAATCTTCCAGTAAAGAAGGGAGATGAATTTATGTTACTTTGGTAAGACTCACACCATAAATGCTCGACTGACTTCTCCCTGTAGTGGTGTTTCCTTCAGCAAAACTTTATGGCTTTACTACTAGTTTTAGAAGATACTGTTCTGCTTGTGCAACCCCACACTTCCCATATTTGACACTAACTCATATATTATCTGAGTATTAGGAGCTCAGTGCCCACCAGCACCTACACCATCAACCTCTTTGTGTGTTTATTCTGTTTGTTGCAGTAGGGTTTGCAATTTAAGAAGTATAGAGTCATGTTAAACAGGGCAATATCAAAGAAACTTGTCTTGCACATAGAGTAAGAGGTGATAAGGTTTGTGGTGTCTCTTGTTTTTAGGGAACTTCACATTTTTATCTCCCACTTACAACAGATTTTGCAGAGAGCTGTACTGTGTCAGAGGAATAGTTATCATCAGTTGTCTCCATCTCAGGGCTGTGGATATCCTAAAGTCCAAACTACCCCAGATTCAGGTCACAAAGCCAGGCAAAGACCATTACTGCAAATTTCCTTTGATGCTCTGAAGAGTGCCGTTGTTGAGTGCAGCAGAACGATTTGATGTGCACGTGCCCATGTGGCTGAGATGCACTGCAGTGTTCCCTGTTACCTGGAGTTCCCTTAATGCCAAAGGCTGGGTGCCCAAGTTATTCTGCATTACTAGATTCCAGCCAAGAGGTGACGAAAGCGTGAATAACGGAGGCCAGGTCATTCCCTGCCAGGATGGAATGGAGCCTCCAAGCCAAAAAGAGTTGACAGAGAGCATTATGCGCAGATACTCCAACTTATAGTCAGCAAGGCATCCAAAAGGTAAGAGATTGTATTTCTTAGCCTAGAGCATTCTTTCCTTGGCTTTAAAAAACGTTTCACTGATTTAACCAAAAGTCAGTATACAGACAACTGAATGGAGAACCTTTTGCAGAAACAGTATTAATCTGAAACATTTCTGGCAATTTATTGTAACATACATTAGATGTATCTAGAAAGACCAAGATGAGCATCTCTGGAATCTAGAGTCCCTTTAGCTGTTCCTTTCCTTTTCTTCAGGTACTCTAAGAGTTAAAAATTCCCTAGATTATCCTGTTCCATAACTTTTTATTAAAAATGGATAAAACACATGGCAGTAGTATAACCATCAGGGGGGCCTTTCCTGGAGGGATACAAGCACAAGGAGACTTCATTCCTCTTCACTCAAGGGTAGGCGTCTTCTGGAAGAGGGGGATAAGGCACTCTTTCAGTCTCTGCACTCACGAGCACCTTGTCTTAAATGAGGCAGAGACAGTTGGCATGCATTTCTTGTTAAATTTTGATTTTTACCCTAACTCCATCCTTTCCATAGAAAATCTGTCATAAGATCTTAAAGGTCATTGGACAGATCATCCTGAGTGCCATTATGCAGCACAACCAGGTGGTCAGGCCCAGTCAACATGGGTTCATGAGGGGCAGGTCCTGCTTGACAAACCTGATCTCCTTCTATGACAGGTACCTGATTGGTGGGTGAGGGAAAAGCTGTGGATTTTGTTTACCTGGGCTTTAGTAAGGCCTTTGATACAGTCTCCCACAGCATCCTCCTGGAGAAACTTCCCATGGCTTGGATGGGAGTACTCTCCACTGGGTTAAAACCTTGGCTGGAGACCAGGCCCAGAGAGTGGTGGTGAATGGAGTTAAATCCAGTTGGTGGCCAGTCACAAGTAGTGTCCCCCGGAGGTTGGTATTGGGACCGATTCTCTTTAACATCTTTATCAGTGGTTTGGACAAGGTGATCGAGTGCACCCTCAATAATAAGTCTGCAGATGACACCAAATTGACTGGGAGTGTTGATCTGCTTGAGGGTAGAAAGGCTTTGCAGAAGGATCTGGACAGGCTGAATCGATGGACCAAGGCCAGTGGGATGAGGTTCAACAAGGCCTAGTGCCAGCCAGGTCCTGCCGTTGGGTCATACCGACCACCAGCACTACAGGCTGATGGTAGAGTGGCTGGAGCTGCCTGGCAGAAAAGGACCTAGGGGTGTTGGTTGACTGGTGGCTTAACATAAGCCAGCAGTGTGCCCAGGTGGCCAAGAAGGAACAGTGTGACCTGTATCAGGAACAGCGTGGCAGGCAAGACTGGGGCAGTGATTGTCTCCCTGTACTGGGCACTGGTGAGGCCCACCCTTAAGTGCTGTTGTCCAGTTTTGGGCCCCTTACCACAAAAAAGACATCGAGATGCTGGAGCAGGCCCAGAGGGGCAGTGCAGCTGGTGAGGGGCCTGGGGAACAAGTCTTGTGAGGAGTGGCTGAGGGAACTGGGGGTGTTCAGCCTGGAGAAAAGGAGGTCGAGGGGAGACCTTCTTGCTCTCTCCAACTCCCTGAAAGGAGGGTGTAGCCAGGGAGGGTCGGTCTCTTCTCCCAAGTCACAGGCGATGGGACAAGAGGAGACAGGCTCACGTTGCCCCAGGGGAGGTTCAGATTGGATATCAGGAAAAATGTTTACATGGAAAGAGTTATTAAGCCTTGGAATGGGCTGCCCAGAGCAGGGGTTGAGCCATCATCCCTGGAGGGATTTAAAAACCAGGTTGACACAGTGCTCAGTGATGGGTTAGTGATGGGTTTTATCAGGGTTAGGTTGATGGTTGGACTCGATGATCTTGGAGGTCCCTTCCAACCCAGACAACCCTATGATTCTATGAAATTCTCTTTGAGGAGAGGGACTTGCAGTTGTCCTTTCATCATAAAGATCCTAACGCCCTGTAACATAGAGTTATCACACCCCCAGATAATAGTTCCACAGAGGTTATACACCCTGCTATACCCAAATGATACTCTCCTGTCCCTTTGGTGAGACTTTGTTTCTGGACTAAAAGGTCTTGAGTTATATTGCTAAAGTTGCAGGTGTGCTATTTATGTCAGCCAGCATCATAACTAATAACACAGTCATAGTTAGAAGTGGGTTTTACTAAAAATTTTCTGAAGTGTTGGGTTTTATATTCCAAGATCGTTCAAACTTTAGAACCATCATCTCCAAACAGAAGAACCCCGTTGAGTTTGTAAATATGTAAAAAGAAGTAGAGAAAGTTTGTATCACTTTGGATACCTGCTTTTTCGGTGAGTGAAGAGTATGATTTTTAGAGTTTGTAAGAATCATTGTGTTTTCTGCTAAAGGGAGCATACGTGCACGTTTCATCTAACCTGTACGATATTCTCTTTACACAAATGTATTTCATTTCAACGGGTCTGTGTGAACTTGGTCCATAACTGTCGCTAAGAGCTTCCTAAATTAGGCTTCTATTATCCTGTTCCTTGTTGCATCTTAATTATTAGGGTGAAAATAAAGAGCACTCCCTTATAAGCCTTCATAATTTCTGTTTACAAGGATTTTACTAGCATCTAATAAATTTAATGGCCTCTAATAACCAGGGGAAGTGAAATCCTGCTTAGCAAATTCATAGCTTTTCAGTTCATCTTGTGGCTTTGTGGCACTTCAAACCGTAGGAATGTAAAAGCTGTTTAAGGAGCTGTTGCTGGGTTCAACTAACTCCAGAAACCCTGAAGTTATTTTTGTTTCTCTTTTATTGCTTTAACCTCTGGGGCCTGACTGAGCTACCTGATAAAGCAGTCGGTCAGGAACTTTAAACCATACAAGCTTTGACTTGATAGACATAGAACAAGGCCTTGTCTAAAACATGCATTTTAAAAACATAATTTCAAATCTGTAAATGGATTGTGGCCTGACGTCCTTGTTTTGAAGAGCTCAACGTTCCTGACTTTCTTTGCGTTGCTGATATTATTGGATCTATTGTTCTTTGACCAGAACTCCCAGCCAACCCAAGAAAAATCAATGTGGTGCAAAGCTTGATGGGCAACAGCACTTTCGTTATGGTCAGGGCTCCACAATTAACTAAGACTAGGTTATGATGTTTTCACTTTTAAAGTTTACAAACGCCTGTATTATGCAGTTTCTGGTCTTCTCAGAGGGCGAGAATCAAACATGGTTGAAAAAAGCTGGCAACAGAGCGGTCTTTCTAAAAAATTCCATGTTACACACTAATCTTTGGTACATACCAATATGAAAATTACAAACAATGCAGAATTCTTTTCCAATACTGATCTTTAAACAGAGTCTATGTCCAAAATAACATTTCCCAGGGTTTTTTATTTATCTGCATACCCTTGTGTTGACTCATCTCTGTCACCTTTTGGACAAACTGATCTCTCAGCTGCCAGGCGTTTGGCACTTGCCTGTGTGGTACAGAGCGACGTGCAGAGGGATCTCTGAGGATGCATCTAGACAGGGTAGCCTGAGCTAGCTCATCTTGGATTGAGGATGCTCAGAGGTCTGTAGTTCAAACACACATCTGCCCAGCTAATGGGGTCAGAACATCTTCTTCCAATAATGGATTGGTTCTCTCTCGGGTAAAGTGCCTCTAAGAGAAATTGAGTGGAGATCCATCCTTAAATAAGATTTGACGCAGCCCAGGAGAATGACAATTACAGCTTTTTACTAACACTATTCCTAAGGCAAAGTTGTGCTTTGTAGGATACAGGATGATGGAGTACTCAGGGACCTTTTTTAGTGGAGTGGCTCCTAAATCGGTCCATGATACAGAAGAGTTTTGTGAGAGAGAAAATGAAGCTCACATAAGTGGCTCTTCTGTTAGAGAGAGTGAGAAGTGTCCCTGTGTGGGTCACCTTGGTGAGGTCTGGGTTAACAGGAAGAGAAGTCTCTCTCTGAAGATACCTGGGAAAGTTTGCATTCCGTGGCCAAGGAAGGAGTTAAATGCACAGTGATCTGACATGGACACAACATGGTCAGAGAGCTGCGTAAGCAGATAATTGTCTGTGTAGCCCTTGACCCTCCACTCAGGACCCCAAAACAGGAGAAAAAGGGGCTGAGTTGAGAACAGTGATTCTGACCTACCTCTGGAGTGCCTGCTCCACCGCTGCCACTGGTGGTTGGCTGTTGTGTAAGGCAAACCCTTCAGTGTTGCTGGGGTCAGTCGTGCTGAAGTACAGGTGTTTGCTTACCCACGGCCAGCCCTCTGCTTTCCCCGTCACCACCTGAGTAGTGTACAGCAATTACTAGCAGGGCCGTGTCATTCCTTCTTCGTTCTTATTTACCGTACATGCCTTTCAGAGCATCTTTTCAGAGATAAAAGAGCACAAGCTCCTGTAGTGTAAATATATCCCAGTTTTAAGGAGCAATGAAAATAACGTTTCCTGGAATGTACTGCGGTATTTTCTATTATTTAGAAACACTGTACATCATTATTTTATGGGGAAGGAAAATATGTAAAAACATTTCCGTATGGTTCTTTTCTAAAGCTAACACAGAAGCTTCCCCCCCTCCCCCCCTTTTTTTTAAAAACAACCATTTAATAAAGTCTGACACTTAGCAATGTTTTGAAATAATTTTTGCTGCTCTGCCAGCAGTTGGCTTTGCTGTGAATCTCTAAAGACAAATCCATCTACAGTGAATCTTAGCAAAATTCAGCTCCGTGTTGTATGTCAGGGTTGAGGACTACTTGTCAGCTCTGGCACTGTCAGATTTTCTCTTTAAATATGACAGGCAATTTGTTCAGGGAGCACTTCTGAATGACAAGATATAGTAGTGTTGTAAAACATGGCACCTGTGTGGTATGCCCTGCCTTTGTGGACATCAGAGGCTATTGTTTCCTTTGCTATTAGACAGCCACCCTCACACAATAAGGTGTGTAAAATGTTCAGAGGAACCTTTTAAATGGAGTAGCAGGAAAGTAGATACCCTCCGGTCATTTAAGTCAGGCCATTTATCATTTTATCTTCTAAAACACAACATTCGCTAAAATATGATGTAAAGAGAAAATCAAGTGCTCTGCTGAGCAACGCCGGTGCAAGCCCAGGGTTTGAACCAGGCTGCAATAAAAAGGGTTTTATCTTTAAAGTGCCACACAATGGAAAAATTAGGATTTTAACTCCTTCACAAGCAGAGAGGCAGCAAGAGCCATGCAGAGGGCTGTTGTTGACACATGGGATGAATCAGGTCCCACTGTTTGCTGCAGTGGGGCTCCCTGGAGTGGGGCAGTGAGAGCAGATGAAGAAATGTTAATACACCTAATGTGTTTGGTTTAAAAGTAAATAAATAGAGGGTCGTAGTGGATAATGTTCTTACAGTCCAAACCGGATCTGGAGACATACTGGGGGTACGCCACTGCCAAAGTCAATGGAGGGATTTTCCACAGCCCAAGAGCCATGTTTTCATGGGAGCCATAGGTAGTCTTCTTCAGAATGTGAGTGTAAAACTTGAGTAGATCCAGAAGAATCTGATCCTACAAAGAGACTCTACGCAAGCGTATTCTGGACTGCCTGTTCTTGAGCAGTGCTAATGCTCTCACCCTGCTGACAGCCAGTGGTGGCCCTGTTCTGGAGGAATTGGGAGGGAGCCAAGCAGTTCTTTTATCAGAGAATCATTCAGATTGGAAAAGACCCTTGGGATCATTGAGGCCCCATCATCATCATCATCAGCCCCACTCTACAAAGTTCTCCCCTGCACCGTATCCCCCAACACCACATCTCAACCACTCTGAAACACATTCAGAGATGGGGACTCGAACACCTCCCTGGACAGCCTATTCCAGTGTCTGACCACTCTTCATGGGAAAAATTCTTTCCTAATGTTCAGCCTAAACCTACCCTGTTGCAGCTTGAAAAGACTCAGGTTTGGTTGTGTTTCTGTTACCCAAGCAGCAGCCACGGCATTGCTATCTGAATGCCTCCTGTTCCTGCAAGTGCATGTCAGCAGGGACTGTGACCCTGTACCTGTTACCCACCTGAACCAGACCACCCCTTTACAACCCCTACAGGTTCCAGTGCCTCTTGCTGGCCTTGGCTGTCTACAGACACCTGGAACTGCTGGAAAGGCAGAGGAAGAAGATACAGATCTGCTCGCACGGAAGAAAGAAGGTATTTAATGTGTGATGTGCATTTCAGTTGCCCTGGATGGCCCAGGCAGGGACTGAGGCTCTGGTCGATCTGTGACATGGGAAGTCCATGACCCCACCTGGACACAGNCATGGCAGGGGGGTTGGAACTGGATGATCTTTATGGTCCCTTCCAACTCTAACCATTCTGTGACTCTAAGTCTGAGATAAGACCATTAAGAACAAGGAAAGTGTCAAAAGATACAGGTTTGATTTGCAGTATTGCTGTGATCAGCAAATATTGCACTGATGTGTCCTATTGTCAGTTGGAAGGTGTGCAATATTTGCTATTTTTCCTTAAAAGTCTCATGTCCTGGAAATTGGTGATTCTGTAAGGATGCTGTTTCAACTAGATTTTTCTGTTTGCAGCTGGATGGAATAGAAGCGAACTCTGCACACTCAGACGCTAGGTGGCAAATGCAGAGAGCCCAATTTAAAACGTGTATTAGTAAAGAAACTACAGCCTCCATTGTTGCAGCCTTGCCCCATTAACAGCATTTAGTGGCGGCGGTACCGAGGGCACACATAGCTTCAGCCTGGCAGCTTGAACAAAACTAAATGTAATACAAGCTGGTGGGTGCTAGGGTGAGATCAGTGGTTAAAAAGATGCAGCGTATGTGCAATCGGACCCCTCACTGGAAGGATTTGGCACAGTTTAAATGTACTTTTGTGTTTCTCCTTCTGAATAGAAATAAGAAGTACTGTCTTCTCACCTAGGTGTAGCTGCTTTACAGGAAATTCTGCAGGTGAAGAGGTAGCCTGTGCTATTTCCTTTGTGAGAGACAAAATTATTTGTTAGTAAAAGAGTATGATACTTTTTTTATTTTTTTAAATAGCATAATTGTGTTCAGAACTTATGAATTCCCATCAGATAGTTTTATCTGTTTCTTTTTTACATACAAGGTTGCCATCATTTTAGAACCACTGGGAAAACTGTACATTCATTTTATCTAAGTGAAAATCATTTGATAATTCGGTCCATATTCTAAGATGTTTTCCATAACCAATGAGAAGCAAGAAGAAGCTCCAGGGGGTTGATCATTACACCTGGTTGTGGTATTTATTTCAGGTTAGGATGAACCATCTCTGAAGAAGCTTCTCTCTTCCCAATGACTCTAGGAAGAGCTAAGGTAATTTGCTTTTCTAACTTTCAGGTAGCTAAATGTGGTTGAGGAGAGTCATCTTTAGTCATCTAAGTCCCTTGACTTTCTCCCAGACATAGAAGCCTAGATACATCAAAGGTGTTTTTGAAGGATGTTTGCCTTCTCTGTGTTCACAACCACTTGACCATCTGTGGTATGTTAACTCATAATGGAATCTAATTCAAAGGGCTTTTATAAACAAGGAGGAAGATTTTATTGTAACTAATAGTGATGGATGATTGGTATGGTCAGACAGAGCAACATCGATCTTTGTGCCATGCCCCATGCTGAGAAGCAGACAAACCAAATAGCTTGGGGAACTCGTGTAACTTAAGCATAGGAAAGTCATACAGGGAAGGGTTTGCAGACCTTACGTTCATTAGGAGGGCAGATAAACACCCAGTGAAGTCATTTTGCCTGCCCTCCACCAGATAACATACCCTGAAACAAGGTGCTGCGCTGCGCTTCCACCCGCCTCAAGCAAGTGCCCTTGGCAGCGCTTTTAGAGAGAATGTGATTGGAGAGAAGAAAACCCCTCAAACTTAAGGAGGAAACCACATGCATCAAAATTAACTGCCCCAAATAATATAATTAAATGTAATTGAGCATAGCTTTAGAAAATGTTTGTGTCCATGTGATGACAAAGACCAAGGTCATGAACAGCAAAAAGTCTGAAAACTGCGTTTCAGCTGCAGATCTTCACCTGACTTCCAGAATGTGGACTTTTTTTCTTAAACTGGTTATGACAACATAAACTCATGCAATCATACTGCAGAGCCACCCTTCAACGGGGAAAAAAACCCCAGAATACTGGGAGAGTTCCACAAGGAAAAATCAGAAGTGCTACTGATAATTAGGAACAGTACTTGTTGTCCCCAGAACTTGAAAGTCCACTGGCTGATGCCACCTCATCTTTCTACACAACGAATTTTTAAATGCTCTACTGCTAGAACACTAGCAAAAAACTTAATTACTTCACAACCTAAAAGAAAAGTATTGTGTTAATAGATATGTGTCAAGTAATAAGGGATTTCTAAAATTTGCATGCTGTTTTCTTCCACTGGCAGACTGGCCTATGAAATCCTCCATTCGGAAAGCTTCTGCACAGGATTCAAAAATTGTGTGCAATTACCAGTTATCTACCTGCTGGTTTTCATTAGGAACTGGATATGAAATACTTCATGTATCTTTAACACGTTGTGTACTCACTAGGGTTCATGTTACGCAGTTGTATAAAAACTATTGGGATTAAGGAGCAGGAAGGACTATTTTTAAAGGTGAAAACTGAAAATCTGGGATAGAAGTGATCAGTAGTGAAAAGAAGTCATAGGCCCATCTCACAAACAGTACACCAGCAGTCAGTGTGTAATCTGTTGCTGTTACAGTGGTTTCTCCTCTAAAATACTGTGATTTAAATATTTCTATTACAGAGAAACCAAGATGTGCCATGTAGGAAGAAGTAGTTCATCATATCGTGCACTCTACAAATGTAATGTGCTGGTGAGCATGTCTTAATAGTTCCCTCTGTAGATAGGCCTCAGATATCATTTAATGTTATCTGCAGTAAAAGTATGTCAAGTGCTTTTGGTGGAAATAGTAGTTTTTTTGCTTTAGTGGGCTCTTTGTGTAAGCCAGGAAGGTGGTTATTGTGTAAGTGTGGGCTGATACAGGACTCAAAATAATGTCCTCAGATACATGAGAAAGGCTTCCTTTGGCAGGGGAAAATTGCGATGTACAATTGATGTACAAGATGCCACCCCCCCTCTGGGTCTGAAACGTGAAGGACGTGCTTATCCACAGCGACAGTAAGTGTGAGATGTCAGGAAATGGAAGCAAACATGCACAAGCTCCATTTACTTTCCCAGCTGCCCAGGAGGAAGCCTTGAGTCTGTGGCAATGGAGCGAGCTAGAAACGTGATGGGAAGGAACTCAAAGAGGCTGGATGAAGCTGGTGGACATGCTGGGAGGCAGAAAGGTAGGTGGGAGTGCTCCGCCACAGTTCGGAGTTTATTGCAGTGTTTTGCAGAAAGCAGTGCTTTTAGAAGAGTAAATAAGTTAACACTTTCTGTGACTAAGAGACGAATCAAATTCAGGCACGGAATGTCTTCAGCAGGACTGTTCCATCTGTAGGAACAAGGCTTTGGTACCCTTGTGGGCCCAGCTTGTCTTGGGAAGACTGGCTCTGCTGCTTTTCAACTCTTTCTTCCAAATGGGGAGAAGTCTCTAAATGCATTTTCATCATGTGTTCCCCTCTAAATTGTCCTAAAGACTTTTGAAGTCAGCTTTAATCAAATATGAAGCCAGCTTTAATCAAATATGAAATAGACATTCAGGTCACCAAAAATGAAAATCCAGAAATTTTTTTTCAAATTTTTTAACATGGCAGGAGAAGAGAGACGTATGGCAGTGTCTTTTCCAAGAGGGAATCACCAGGAGGTGACCATCGCTGTCCCTTTGTAGCAGCCAGCTGGTCAGTCAATCACAGCAGGCTCTGTCCTGGGTAGAGGAAACACTAAACAACGTGGAGAGAGCGGAGCTATTGTGGTGAGGGGATAGGGGCAGGATTTTTGTGACAAAGAATTTGAATCCATGGGAAATTAGGCTTCATTAGTTCTGCTGCTCACAAAACAACTTCCTTCTGGTAACCCTGGGAAAACCACAACTCTCTCCATTTTACACTTATAAATCAAGGGTGATGTTATTTACAGTGCTTTGGCTATATAAAAGCTAACATTTTTCAAGCTTCCAAGAATTATCCACACACATTCGTAACGTTTGCTTGTAATAGTCAGTGTGAGACTTCGAGTAGGGCTAGGCATTGAGCTTTTCAACCCCAAACCAGCAAAGCACTTGGGAGGGTGTATTTAGATTTTAGTTGCATGAGTTTCCCAGTTGAGAAAATGTGTTAAGTACTTTGCTGGATCAGGGCTGGTGCTTTGCACCTCAATTTTCTAACTTCCTGAGCAGAGGTTATTTCAGAGGAGTAAATCATTTAACCTGGCTGGCTAAAGAAGTGTGCTGCTTGCAGTTGTGCTGTGTGCTCGTATATGTACGTACCTTAATCAGCCGAGGACCTATTTAAACCAAATTTAATTGAAGGGGAGGGTAAGTTTCTGTAGGTTTCATGAAACTAGAAAAGAGGTATTATTAATTCCAATGAGCACAAGGCTGGTTTGATAACTCAGTCTTACTCGAAATCAGCCAACCTATGCAAGTGTTAACTGATGAGGCAGAGCTCCAGAGCAAGCGGAGAGTCCATTGAGAGCTGGAGAGGGACTCTTTGGCAGGGAGTGGAATGATAGGACAAGGAGTAACGGTTTTAAATTGGAAGAGGGGAGATTTAGATGAGATATTAGGAAGAAATTCTTTGGTCTGAGGGTGGTGAGGCACTGGAACAGGTTGCCCAGAGAAGCTGTGGCTGCCCCATCCCTGGCGGGGTTCAAGGCCAGGCTGGATGGGGCTTGGAGCAACCTGGTGTGGTGGGAGGTGTCTCTGCCCATGGCAGGGGGGTTGGAACTGGATGATCTTGAAGGTCCCTTCCAACTCTGACCATTCTATGATTCTAAGTAAGATTTGGCGAGTCATATGGCTCAGGGAACTACCTGTGTTTCCTACTGTGATAAAGCTTTAAAGGCAAACATCTTATTCAAAACAGCTGTTCAACATTTTTAAGCCAATGCCTGGATCTCCTCCTCACTGAGGGACACATGTGGCGGGCTGCCCTTAATGCAGACCGTAGCCTTATCCAGAAGCAGGGCAGGCAATCTCTGTGTCATCTGAGGAAGTTCCTTCGCCTTTGGCCACCGGCTCCCTCTTCTCTTCCCCTTCCTAAACTCACAGAAGGGCAACAATGAAAAGAAAGGTGGCCCAGACACACTGATCTTGAGTCCTAGGATGAAGAACAAATAGCTTGTGAAATCACAGAATTGGGTGGAGATAATGTTCCTGTTACTCCTACAAAGAGCTGGCAGTTACATTGCAGCTTTATTTTGTTTTGCTTTTCTTTAAAATCAACTGAATATCAATCTACAATCAATAAAGAAAGTTGCCTATAGGCAGTTCTACCTTCAAATCTACTTCATGGATCAGCTGCTGGTAATTTATACGCAGTCAATAAGACACATTTCAAAGGTGAGATTTTTCTCCCAAAAGGCAAAACTGCTCTGATTTACAGCTGGATATGAACTGGGCAAACAGCATATACCTGAAGTAAATGTAATTTCTAATTTACAAGAAACTCTAGTGAAAGATTAGATCTGATCTACTCTATGCAAGTAATCTATGGATATTTGTATTATGATAACTGGAGAGCATAAATTGCTTTTGTTTTTCCTTTTGGGTATATTTTTCATTTGTTTGTTTAGCAAAACCTGCAGGGGAAACTAGAACAACTATAATTACAGTCACAGTTACAAGTTGTGGGGTCTGTAGATAATAAGCTACAAGGCATTTTTATTGTGCTTTTTTATTATTATTTCGTTAAAGAATGCTTTTTTCCCAAGACAATCCATCTGTATTTTGTAGGAAGGAGAATCAAAGCACTAGCTGTCAAATATCAGTGAGATAGCAGATTTACAAATTAATCCCATTGCTTGGTATTTCCACAAAGGTTGAAATCTATAATTGGTGCTAGAAACTGTAATTAACTTATTAGAAGGGCTCAGGCAGCTAGGTGTGCAAAATGGCAGCAGGTGTGTAATATCATTAGAAATGCTCAGTATAAAAAGCACCTTGGAGTTTTATCCCTTTAGTTTCATGCTACCAGCTGCCAATTTGATTGGTTAAGTAGTTTTGGGCCATGCAATGCTCTTTTCTTTTGGATTGATGTGTTTATTACTTTTTATGACAGGGGGTCCCAAGGCAGATGTTCAATAAAGAAACAAGCTGCTACAGACCAGAGTAAAGAGATAGGTGGTGTAGATGCAGGAAATTGGGAAAGTTATCATATGCGCTAAGTTGTTATTGAAGATTTTGCTCCCAGCATTTGTAGCAGTTGTGTTATATACTCTTCCACAGACAGTAATCTAACAGGGAATTATTGAAAGCCTAGTGCCAAGATTTCAAATTGCACTCTATGATCAGGAGCTGCTACTCAAGCAGGGAGCCGGAGCTTTAAAGTGATAAAGATGTGGTCGTGCCATTTTTAGGAAGAAGGGTTAGAGCTGCTTTGCTCGTGCGGAGCCTTTTCTCACCGAGATGCTCAGCTGAAGAGCTGCTTTGCCTTCGCAGTCATTGACATTGGTACCAAGTGAATGGAAATTCCTTACTGGGAAGGAAAACAGTTCGGAATTTGGGTAACGGGTGAACGAACTGTAGTTGTTTGCAGAGATCTGATTCACAGATCGGCCAAAGCCAAATTCTGCTCTGTCTTTCCCAGTCAAAATGCAAAATCATCACCTGTAAGGGAATGGGAATGTACAGATGGGTACGTGGGGAAAAACAAGGAGAGATGAGTCTCAGTTCCTGTAACTCTTCACAGCTCGGTTTGCGTTTTGCTTAGTCTTAAAGGGGAGAGAAAATACAAGTTTCGTTCGTTACTTTCAGAAACTTTTGAACACTCCTGTGTGGAAAAAGCAAATATTTTCTAGAGAGACTTCTTGGCATAAACCAGCTTTTATTTTTTAAGTGTGTTAAAAGGAAGCAACAGAACGTGACTGACACAGAAGTGTCCTTTTTAATTGATTTAGTATAGTTTGCCGGGTTTGTGACTTTAATGTAGTACAACCAGATATGAGGAGAGCTAATACTTCATGAGAGAGATGCTGTTTTCTAATTAGGTTTTTGTTAATGCCCCTAAAGCTTGTGCCCAGAAGCAGAACCTGCCCAACAAATTTGAGTGCTATTGGGAGCAAACTCTTCTGCTTTGTCTGCGTTCCTTTTGCTTTCTCTCGGTTTCTCGGTGGCAAGTATTAGTGTCATCCCTGAAACAGTACTCTTCCACCTGCGTTTCGAAGGGATGAGTATCTCATTCTGCCTTTCACTACCTCTGAAATGCTTCCTGTCTTACCCCTGTAATCTCTCCTGACCTTTCTGAGGCTCAGCTGTTCAAGCTCCACGGGGCACAAAGTGCTGCCCTGCCTCCTCCAGCAAACAAGAAGGTGTGACTATGCCATCCCAAATCTTCCCACTCCCCACTGTGTTGACAGTCACTTGAAACCTCCTTTCTTTGGTTCTAAGACTGGGGGCAGGCTTGTTCCAGCCTGCCTGAGAGCCAGTGCCTTTCTGCAGCCTCTGCCTTTTCCTCCTTATTTATGAATTATGGCATTATGGTCTATGGGAGAGAAAAGGGAGATGTGTAATGGTCTCTTGCCGTGTGGAGGTGGAACGCTGTTCAAATTCAAACAGTTCTGAGGGTTTCCCGTGGCCTGAAATGGCAAGTCTCATGGGCTGGGTCAAGTATTCCCAGCTCTTCATTCTCCTCTGAGTGAAAAGATACTGAAGCCTGGAGAGGGGAAAGAAAAAGCTGAAGAAGTTATCAGATTTAGGCTAACTAGACTGTTTATTAGGCCAGGCTAGCCAAGAAATTATATATGCTGCTTAGAATTGCTGTTGATCGCAGTTCAGTTAGCAGAGGGGTCAGCGAAGGCTGGGGCTGTGTGGAAACAACCAAGAGAAGCGCCGAGGTTGCGCTAAACGTGTAAGGCAGAAAATAAAGAGTTGTGATGGTGAAGTTGTGTCCGAGGCAGGGGTGAATATAAAACTTGAGAGCACTTTCAGTAAGGGCATGCGTTCCGTCAGGGCGTCGCAAAGCGCAAAGAAAGAGAGTTGGAGGAGACAATGCAGAGCTCGGGAGCCGAGGAGCAGAGGCACGGGGGAGAGGAGAATCATGCTAAAAAGCAATATAAGCAGTTGTGGGAAGTGACGTTTTTAAAACAAACCACTGTGGTTGCTGCATTGTACAAACCTAATAAGACATAGTGAAAAATATTGGATTTATTTTTACAAGTTAAAAGTGACCTTGTTGGCCTTATGAATGGATTCACTTCTCACAGTACCTCTTAAGGGCATTAGGGTTATGACTAACTCATAAAAATAAATCCAATATTTTCCCCTTGGCCATGTCATATCTAGTGTTGGAATTCAGCTGTGAGAACTGGTGGGGCTCCGACTTTCATTTAGTTTGACCTCGCATTATGAGAAGTACCTGGCTCTCAATCCTGGTGGGCTGCAGCATAATTCCAACAGCGATCACAGCACACAGAGAGCGGAGAAAGAAAAAATCCAAGAAGGCCTAGAAAATAGCGGGTCGCGCGTCACAGTATGTAACTGAAAGCAACATATGAAAGGAATATGTCTTTCAAATACCTTCAAAATAGGTTATTTTCCTTCCCTGTTTTTCATTTGACCTGCATAACAGATCGAGGTAGGACTGACAATTTAGTCGTACACTGTATATAGGGGTAGGGAAATAATCTCACTTAATGATTTAGCATACAGTTGTTTGTTTCTGTTGGAATTAAAGGAACTTTAAAAAAATCCAGTCAAGAAAATAACCAGAGAACAAGTGGTTTAAAAATGTAGTGGAGGACTTTAAAGGTCATAGACCCACCTATCTAGTGTTTGTGATAGCACAAGGCCTCTACTGAGCAATAACCTAGTCCAAAGCAGTAGGAAAAAGTCATAAAAACTGTTCTCAGCACCCATGGATGTCTACAGCTACACATCTGAAGCTTTGCTCCTTCACCTTATTGGGCTCCATTGATGACTGAGGGTCAGTATCTGGAGGGAGCTTGAGGAGAGCTGGAGAGGGACTTTTCGTCAGGAAGTCTAGTGATAGGACAAGGGGTAATGGTTTCAAATTGGAAGAGGGGAGATTTAGA
This sequence comes from Thinocorus orbignyianus, assembly GCA_013400375.1. Lineage (NCBI taxonomy): Eukaryota > Metazoa > Chordata > Aves > Ciconiiformes > Thinocoridae > Thinocorus > Thinocorus orbignyianus. The sequence goes on along the minus strand of VXBW01006069.1, from coordinate 108,422 downwards.
TTGGATATTAGGAAGAAATTCTTTGGTGTGAGGGTGGTGAGGCACTGAAACAGGTTGCCCACAGAAGCTGTGGCTGCCCCATCCCTGGAGGGGTTGAAGGCCAGGCTGGATGGGGCTTGGAGCAACCTGGTGTGGTGGGAGGTGTCCCTGCCCAGGGCAGGGGGGGTTGGAACTGGATGATCTTGAAGGTCCCTTCCAACTCTAACCATTCTATGATTCTATATTGAGTCCATACGTACAGGCGACTCGAGTGCACAACAGACACTGTCGCATGTGGATGTGGATGTTTATTACAAGTGTGTACCAGATGTGCTCTTTTTCTAACCCATGCGTTCTGCACATCTGCTCTGTCTGATAACCATTCCATTTCTAAGAGGCTCAGGTGAGTTCATGCTCTCTTTGCCTGAATAACTTCTAAAGGTCCAGGACGTGCATCTGGGCATGGTCCTGGGCAACCGGCTCCAGGTGGCCCTGCTTAAGAAGGGAGGTTGGACCAGATGAACTCCGGAGGTCCCTTCCCACCTCAATCCTTCAGTGATACTGTTATCCTAAATCCTAAATCCAAGCTGGAACAGCACAGACCTCTGTATAGGCTAAGCCGAAAGTGGGCAGAAAACCAGTTGGTGACATAGGGGTGATGGGGTTATAGCGTTAATGAGAAGGTTTGCCTGTTAACATCAGTTAGGCCAACCTAAAATAGAAGCAGCGTGAGATTAAAGGTGCCTTCATTGCTACTGTCCTTGCAGAGGTAAACCCTTAACTAGTGTAATTTGGGTCAAACCAAACTCCAGTGCAAAGAACGTGTAAACCCATTTATCTGAAGCCAGGATGGATTCCAGCCTCGGTTACTGCGAGGTTAATTTTGCCATTGTTCATTGTTGCCCTTTGTCCCCACAAATTTTCTCCCAACAATTTGAGCAGCGTGCTGCATTAGAACTGTAGAAAATCACGAATGACATGCATATGCTGTAGGCATTTTGGAGGTTGCAGGGCTAACAGTAAATATTCACACTTAAAATACTGAATTTAAGTTTATATGCCATGGGAATGTTGAGTACCTTCTTTGCTTTGTTTCCTCTGCCTCTGCTTTTCCCATGATTCTTTTATTACACTGAGCAAGTTCCGTATCTGTAACATCCAGAACTTGAAGAGTTCTCATATTGCGTTTCCTTATTATTTATTATTTTTTTTCTGAAAAGTTTCAATGAGTATTATTTTACCTGCAGCATTGTGGTGTCCAGAGTATTCCCATAGTCAGATCAATCCTGGGAAAATTCCCATTGCCCAAAAATGTAGAGGACATATGGGGTTCCCTAAGCCTGTGAGGTTTCAGCCCTGCTCTGTGCCACGGATGAACCCTTGGCTTTCCTTCGGAACAGTCCATCCACCTCAGCACTGACTTCACACCCCAGGCCAGGCAAATTCCCTTCTGGGAGCATCACGGTGGCTGCTGCGATAGCTGCCGCACGCAGGAAAGGTTTGCTGGCAAGTGAGCCCTAACCACAGATTTAGCTTTCCTTTATGAGACGGCTTTGTCAGGATTTAAAGGTGTTTTTTCCCTAAATGTGACAAATAAGCCTGCTGAACCAGCAAAGGGCTCTTATTTATATAAACTGTCTCTGATGTTACCTTGTGTAAAATATGTTTAATTTTAACCAATGCATATTTGAGTTATAGTTTCTATAAATATTTGTGAATACATTATGATAAAATCTAAAACCTTGGCAACAGTTAAGAGAAGAGAGTTTGCAGATAAAAATCAATATTGCCTGCAGTATCCCAAGAGATCACACTGCTAGTGAAGTTTAAATTAGCTTTGCCCTAAAATCTAAGGCATTCCTGCAGCACACTTTAAAGCATCTTAAAGTGTGAAGGAGTTAAGCTAATTACTGTAGCATTTGAAGACAAGACATTTGTAAAATTAATGGGCTAAAGTCCGCAGCCTTTCATTCAGCAGAAATTCCTGCTGCAATTGTGTACTTATTATGGAAGAGCTGCCAAACTTTGTCCCCTGCTTTTAAACCGTGGCATTTATTGTGAAAATAGCCCCAAATCTGGGGTTTTTAGAGAGGATCCCCATTCAGGCAGTGGCTGGATGGTGCTTTGAGCAACCTGGTCTGGTGAGAGGTGTCCCTGCCCAGGGCAGGGGGCTTGGAACTGGATGATCTTGAAGGTCCCTTCCAACTCTGACCATTCTGTGATTCTAGGATTCTCTGCTCTGCAGTGTAATTAGAAAGCAGCCCTGAGGAAAGGGACTTGGGGGTGCTGGTGTGCAAGAGGCTGCACACAAGCAGGCAGGGTGCACTTGCAGCCCAGAAGGCCAACCCCATCCTGGGCTACATCAAAAGCTGTGTTGCCAGCAGATCCAGAGAGGGGATTCTGCCACTTTGCTCTGCTCTGGTGAGACCCCACTGGAGCACTATGTGCAGGGCTGGAGCCCTCAATATGGGAAGGACATGGACCTCATGGAGCGGGTCCAGAGGAGGGACACAAATATCATCAGGGGGCTGGAGCCCCTCTGCTACAAAGATAGGCTGAGGGAGCTGGGGTTGTTCAGCCTGGAAAAGAGGAGGCTCCAAGAAGACCTTCAAGCAGCCTTCCAGTACCTGAAGGGGGCTCCAGGAAGGCTGGGGAGAGTCTGTTTCCAAAGGCCTGCAGTGACAGGACAAGGGGCAATGGCTTGAAGTTGGAGAAGAGCAGCTTTAGATTGGATATTAGGAACAAGTTCTTTCCTCTGAGGGTGGTGGAACCCTGGAGCAGGTTGCCCAGGGAGGTGGTTGGGGCCCCTTCCCTGGAGATATTCCAGGTGAGGCTGGATGAGGCCCTGGGCAACCTGGTCTAGTTGGGGGTGTCCCTGTGACTGTGAGGAGGTGGGTCTAGATGACCTTTGCAGGTCCCTTCTGGCCTGGATGATTCTATAATTCTATGATTCTATCCTGCTGGGAAGTGGGACCGGTAGAACCTACTGAAGGGGACATCGCTGCAAGGTTGCTCTGTCTCCCTGCACTCTGGTTGGTGTGAGGGCAGGAACGGCGTCTGCCCAGCAGATGTGGAGACCTGTGTTTGGTTCAGGCAGGATCTCCAATCAGCAGCTTTGTTCTCTCTCAGTGTTTATGTTCTCACGAAGGGCTGTGACTGCAGAGTGTAGAGACACAGGCAGGGGTTCCCCTAACAGCTCCTTTTGTGAGATGTCAGAAGGATGCAGTCCTCTCTGCAAATATTTCTAGGGCAAAGCACTGGTCCTCAGCAGTTCACGGGGTCACAGAATTGTCCGAGTTGGAAGGGACCTCTCAAGATCATCCAGTCCAATGCCCCTGCTAAAGCAGGGTTGCCCAGAGCACATCACTCAGGGCTGCATCCAGGTGGGTCTTGAAGGTCTCCAGAGAAGGGGACTCCATCCCCTACCTGGGCAGCCTCTGCCAGGGCTCTGACACCCTCACCCCAAAGAAGATTTTCCTCATATTCGAATGGAACTTCCCATGTTCCAGCTTGTGCCCGTTGCCCCTCGTCCTGTCACTGGGAACCACTGGGAAAAGTCCAGCTCCATCCTCCTCCAGCCCACTCTTCAGATGGCACTGTGTGCTGTAAGAACCAGTGACCTCTGAGCTCAGGCTTAGGAAGGGCAATTGTCTGCTCTTCAGGTTGACCTTAGCCTGTTTCTCCTCTAAACCATTCCAAATCAGTTGTGCGCTGACAGAGAAACCCCAAAAAACTCCTGTTGCCCCCTTAATGACAAATAGCCTTGCTCCTTCCAGGCTGCTGAGACATTTCTTCCACATCTGTTTTTTAACTGAAGCTTTTTACAGGGCATTCACGAATGTGGAAAAAAAAAAAACTAAAAAATTAAGAAACCCCTAGCATATTATGTGAACATTTGCCCAGCTGCATTTTGCCAGGCTTTATTTTGGCTCTGGAAGCTGCTGGCTGGGAAAGGGTCAGTATAACTATAACAGGCTTCTTGGTCCTTGTTGTTTGACTGAGAGACTCCAGGTCTTGCTCACCTCAAAAAAAAAACCAAAAACCCAACCTTGCTTTGGTTTCCTGGCTGAGGTAGGACTCAATTAATAGGCATTAACAGTTGGTTTGAGATTGAGGGCGAGTGGTTGGATCGGTGAGAGGATTGCTGCTGCTTGAGAATTTACAGCACGGACTCCCTTGTTGGAAAATGCAAAGGTATGTTTCACATTTTTATCTAAATATAATTGCATTATGGAGTGTTGGCCAGATGAAAAGAAACAGTGCACCAGGTGCAATTTATACACAGACACACGCACACACACACACACACATATATATATATGTGTATTTCTCTGCCTTTGATCTTTATAGAGAAATATTGTCCTTCCAGTAGATTCATTTTCAGATGAACTTGCTTCTCTTTTTCCAGTTCAAAGATGCAGGCAATCGCTGAAGTTAGGCTGGCAGAGATGGTACAGAAAATTGTTCAGACTTGCAGGAAAAGTGTGATAATTGCACTTTTTCTAGCTCTCATCCAATGCAATTCAGTTTTACTGGACCAGCAACTGTTGGTATTTAGTTTCTTCCCAGCTGCTATTTGAGGAATTTTTGTAAAATACAGTTTTCTGAGTGTTCCTTAGCCTTCTGCGATGTTCTTAGAGTTCCCTGCCATTTCCCAAGTAATAAGCCTTTATTATTGCCAAAGCTACATTAGAATTGCTTATGTAGTAGCTACACAGCTCATCAGCTTTTTGCAGGACATCTTCTGTGCCTGCGCGCTAGAAGCGTATTGATTTAAACCACATCCTGAAGCTGTCCCCTGCCTTTAAATTCCTCCAGCATTTCTCCATGCATCATTGACCTGCGAGTCTTTCACCTTTTTTTATTGCAGCTGCTCAGCGTCTCAAGCACCTTTTTGGCATGTAGTAGGAGCCTTTGGACTTCTTCCTTTAGATGCTTGTCTGCAAGCTGGTAATAGTAAAGCCTTGGGAGCCCCGAGCCCCAGCAGGCAGGACTTTCCCCTTCATCCCCAGCTGCTGCCCTTTCAGAGCGGGCTGGGGAGCTCGCAGTCTCCTTGGCAGACTCCAGAATGTCCTTTCTGAATTGTTTCTTCCCCAGGGCAATCTGAGGGAATATGCCTCAACTGACCGCATTTGAGCAAATCTCACCCTTGCGTTTCACTTGAGTCAATTTAAATCTCACACTTTCTGCTGTAGCCAAAGCCATTAGCCCATGTCATCCTTCACTGTAATACAGAGCTGCTCCTATCTCATTACAACGTGCTTAGCTCTGCCACGGGCTCTGATACACACAAGCAGAGCTACACTGAATTATTCAGGGTTTCACTGAAACCAGCAAGACTTGGGAAGTTTGGAAACTCTGTCTTTAATGCGACCTGTAAGGTTTAAGTACTCAAGATGTCTCTCAACAGTTGATGTTCTTAATACGTTCTCTGCAGCACTTCAGATCTGTCAAATTACATGGGTTTTGAGATATATGCATTATGACTTTGGACAACTGGCTCTGTTGCAGCTTGGCTGCAAGAAAAAAAAAAAAACAACCTAGAAGCCTTTTCCTCTTATGTACATAAACAATGAAATCCTTAAATCTTCCTTGTCCGATGAAAGCCTGGGCATTCCATAATAATATTTTTCATGTGCCTTACAGTAGGAATTATTTTGAGTGTTCAACTTTGCCTCAGTAGGTCAGAGATGATATTCTTTTTATACAGATCTTTAATATAAGCAATATTCTCTCTCACCCCTGACTCATAATACAGCAGTTTTCCTTCAAAGCGTAAATTAAAGTGAAGCCACAAAAGGGTCATTAAAGGACTTAGTAGAGTCAATACCGAGGGTATCATGTACTGCCTGTTTAATATTAAAAGCAAAGTCAATGGAAGTATGGCCTTAATATATGTGGGCTTTGCGAATACCAACGAGACAGAGCAGAAAGTTTGAAGTTAGGAGTGTGCAAGAGAGATGAATCCGCTTGCCATGAAGCATAACACTGGGGTTCGTCCCTGAAAATCCAGGAAAATATATGCCTGCAGCTAAAGATCGGAAACTATTAGTGAGGATTAGGTTGGTGTCATCCACCATATTTCATAAGGGGAATATTTTAAAAAAATTGAATGGAAAGAAAAAATTTGTAATTACAGAGCCACCATTTAAACAGTAATATCCAAATCATTGGCTAAGCTTTTCCTTCGGAGTAAGGGATGGAAAGGCCAGAATGCCATACAAAATCCTCTCCAGAACATCCTTTGCACGAGAACTAATAGGACACACGGTATAACTTGATTCCACTTACAGTACACGAGACTTTTAGAGGTCCAATTAAAAGAGACTTAAAATGCAATTAAAGTCGAAACCACTTGGCAACAAGGCATTAGCTATCTCTCCAATCAGCACCGCATTAGCCAGCCTTTAGCAAGAGATTTGCTGGTGGATAAAATCTTCCTGAAACATAACGGTGGGGCTGAGAGCTAAAGCGACTGATGGGAGGTTCCAGCCAAGGGCCCCGAGGTGTAAATGGTGGCGGGTGATGGGAGAGAAAAGCATCTTCTGAGAGATGGCTGCTCTGGAGGAGAGGGGCCACAACCTGCAGGAGCTCTTTTCCCCCTCCTGATAAAGGGCACTGCAGCAGGGACCCCAGCTGTTTCTACCACTAACAGGGCAGATTTCTTTCTAATACCCATCTCTCTTTCCCTGGGTGGAGGCAGTGTGGCCAGGGCTCGGTTCCCTTTCCAAGGGTTCCTCACCAGAGGTGCTGGGGAGCAGCCAGGCACAGAGGGACATCAGTGCACCGCGGGCCAGCACCCGACTCGCTCTGACCCTTGGAGCGCACCTTTGTGTTGGGACAAGGTCGCATTTCTGATGTTACTTGAAGTTTCTCTATGCTGGAGTCTGAGCCCAGGAGCCATAAAATAGAAAATTCTGCAAACGGTAAGAAGAGCGGCTTCTACTAAGAAAATACCAATGGCAGAAGAAAGATATATTATTTTATTTTTTATTTTTAAAGGAACAAATCAGTACGTTGCAGGTTTGAGAGCTGGAGAGGGACTCTTGGTCAGGAAGTGGAGTGATAGGACAAGGGGGAATGGTTTTAAATTGGAAAAGAGGAGATTTAGATTGGATATCAGGAAGAACTTCTTTGGTGTGAGGGTGGTGAGGCACTGGAAGAGGTTTCCCAGAGAGGCTGTGGCTGCCCCATCCCTGGCGGGGTTCAAGGCCAGGCTGGATGGGGCTTGGAACAACCTGGTGTGGTGGGAGGTGTCCCTGCCCAGGGCAGGGGATTGGAACTGGATGATCTTGAAGGTCCCTTCCAACTCTAACCATTCTATGATGTGATCTGTGGTGACGAGCCGTGACAGCAAACGGCTTCCAACCATCTCACTCCAGGGCTAATCCCTGAACTGTTGGGACTGACCACACTTCCACTCCGCAGTGGTGGAATAATGACCCCCCTGCCTCTGTCGTTACTGCTGGGTGGTGGTGGCTGTGACAGTGACAGGATTCCTATAGAAACAAGCCATGGGCTGAAAAGCTGTGTAACTCTTCTGCATTATTTGCAGTAACAAATATTAGGCAGGCAATCCCGGGATCCACACACCTCCCTTCTCCCTGCGAAGTAGTTGTGAGCCACCTGTTGCAACTAATAATTTGCCGAAATGAACGTGAATTAATTTCCTTTTCCTTTTTCCGCTGCTGATTACATTTCAGACACAACTTGGGCATTTCTTTGCAAAATGGCTCCAGATTTGCATAATTACAACCGTGATGCTTTTTCAGACTTTTATAGTGGATAATTAGAGGCAGGGAAATACCTTAAGAGAAAACAAAGCAGAAGCTTGGCCATTTTATTTTAAGCCACGTTGCGTGGACAATAAAGAATAATTAAATCCTCCACACTTTATTGAAAATAGAAGAAAAGGTGTTTTCCACTGCCTGCCCCTCTGTGCAGCAGAGTCCTGGAAGGCCACTTGTTAAACCAAAGCTCTGCAGACCCCGAGCTGCAAAGCCCCACTGTGGAGCGTGGGGCTGACATTCCGATTTCGAAGCATCCCATAAAATCTTAATCAGTGCAACCAAATTAGCAGAGGGAAGCTTTTACACTGTGTTCATTGTTTACGCTTATCATTTTTAATAAATTTTAAATGCCTTTACAGGTGTGGAAATAAGCCTATTACCAAGATAATTTTCTTAATCGTAGTCATCTTAGATTGAGATGTGATGTTCACTGTGGTTCCCTTGCTCTGTCTTGTAGCTTTCTGAAAGTTATCTCAGTTTCCAGCACCATCTCTGTGGTAGAAGCGGTCTCTTGACTGACGTACCTCCAAATAAGCCTTTGAATAGCTTTCCATATAGGCCTTGAAATAATTCAGATGTCAAATTACCTCTCGCCAGACTTCCTGACTCCACCAGGCCTCTTGAATATGTTTTTTAAAGTATTTAGGGGAAAAATATTAAATTTTTCTAAGCTGGGTCAGGGTTCATAGCATTTGCTAATAAAGAGGTAGGCAAGGAAGATGTTTACTTGGGGAAGGCTTTGAGTGTATTTTCTGCAACAGCTGCAGATTGCGACAGCCTTTAGTTTGTGTTTCTGGGTTTGCGTGCCTCCAAGCTTTTGGCATCATTGAAAATTTTTTTTCTCCTATTTTCCTTTCAAGTCAAATAAGGAAACAGTTTTCCTCTTTTCACACCAAGCCTTTTCTCAAGGTCCACGTATTCAAACCTCAGGTTGAACCTTTTACAGGGAACATGCTCCCTTCTCATTTTGTTCTCTTTAAAATACCCTTCCAGCTGAAATACTTTGAGAGGCAGAGAGCACCTCCTGTCCCTCTGAACGCTGGTAGGTGTCCATCAACCAGGGCAGGCTGCACTGCAGATCTTCAGCAGTTGCTCTTACAGAATCATAGAATCACACAATGGTCAGAGTTGGAAGGGACCTTCAAGATCATCCAGTTCCGACCCCCCTGCCCTGGGCAGGGACACCTCCCACCACACCAGGTTGCTCCAAGCCCCATCCAGCCTGGCCTTGAACCCCTCCAGGGATGACGCAGCTTCTCTGGGCAACCTGTTTCAGGCTCTCACTGTTGATGTTGTTGTGTGAAGTTATTGGTGTCAAACCCATCTCTACAGAGACATCTCACCACCATCACAGGGAAGAATTTCTTTCTGATATCTCATATAAATCTTCCCTCTTCCAATTTAAAACCATTGCCCCTTGTCCTGTCACTCTACTCCCTGACCAAGCGTCCCTCTCCAGCTCTCCTGGAGCTCCCTTCAGATCCTGGAAGGCTGCTCCAAGGTCTCCCCGGAGCCTTCTCTTCTCCAGGCTGAACAGCCCCAGCTCTCTCAGCCTGTCCTCACAGCAGAGGTGCTCCAGCCCTCTGAGCATCTTGGTGGCTCTCTGCTGGACCTGTTCCAGCAGATCCATGTCCTTTCTAAGGGAGACCTTCGAGACCTGAAGGGAGCTCCAGGAGAGCTGCAGAGGGACTCTTGGTCAGGAAGTGGGGTGACAGGACAAGGGGAAACAGTTTTAAATTGGAAGAGGGGAGATTTAGGTGAGCTATTAAGAAGGAATTCTTTGGTGTGAGGGTGGTGAGGCACTGAAACAGGTTGCCCAGAGAAGCTGTGGCTGCCCCATCCCTGGGGTGGTTGAAGGGCAGGCTGGATGGGGCTTGGAGCAACCTGATGTGGTGCGAGATGTCCCTGCCCAGGGCAGGGGGGTTGGAACTGGATGATCTTGAAGGTCTCTTCCAACTCTAACCATTCTATGATTCTATGATAAATTGGGCATCCCCTTCATCAGGCCCTCTATCCAGTTTGCCTTGTGTGTTCCTCTTCTACGGGTCGTTTCCTATGCCAGAACCACTTGAAGAAGTGGTTAGTTGCAGCTTATCGCCGGTAAGAACACGTTTGCTGCAAGCTTGTGGTATTTGTCAGGTGGTAGGCAAATGGTGGCAGAACCATCGACCTAAAATTCCCCCAAGTATTGTTGCCTTTAAAATAATTTCTTAGCTTTAGCCTTATCTTGCAATGTAGACTCAGGTAATCTGAAAGGTAAATAATCAAAGAAAAGTTATTACCCAAGACTGTGCTTACGGTGCTTTGAAATCCAAGTCTCTCTGCAGTGTTCAAGACGCTGTAGTTAATTTTAGAAACACACACGTGACAATAGTTACACGCTCTCAAAAATGTTGAAATTCAATGATTACAATCAGAAAGTAATTATACACTGCATTCAGAAAAGACAATTCAATGCTTCTCAGAGATCAGTTACAACCGAAACAGGTGAATAGAAGCAATGAGCTTGTATGACTGTCACGCAAAGCCCCACCAAATTACTATTCACTTCGATTAACTTTCAGTGACCGTGTCTATAGGCTGCTTGGTTAATGGTTTTCTGTCAATACTGTAAAAATGCTAACCTGTCTTTACATCTGATCAATTTTGAAATGGCCCTTTACATAAATGGTCTATTCCTTCTCTTCATTAAAAAAAGCAATCAAATAGGATTGAACTGAACAAGCAGTTGTAAAAAAAAAAAAATACAATAATTAATTTGGAGTCTGTGTATTTTGAAGTAGTTGTCCTTGAGTATTTTCTTCATCACCATTTTTTAAAGGGCATTGAAAATCAATGTTTCACTTTACTATCATCCATCTTTATATAGTAATAAATTAAGTGGAAAGTATTGATATTTTTGACTGAGCTCTTAAAATTTACATACTAATGACAATTGTACCCTTGTGACTTTTGATTTCTATTGCTGTTTACTGACACTGACTAGAGGGAAATTTCAGTCAGCTGGGGAGCATTTTTTCCTCCAGAAGAGTAAGTCGATGTCGTATCTCTGGTAATATTATGCTTGAGATCTTGGCTGTGGTATCTCTTGCTGGACTTCTTTTCAAAAAATGACTTAGGCAGTGGAAGTGCTTGAAACACAAAGCATGTCACTCTGTCTTGGTGTGTTCCATCTAGAGCCATCCATGTTGAGAACAGAGTGGATGGGCCTGAAGGAAAATTATGTCCAATGTGACTGGACAGGCTGGAGAGCTGGGCAGAGAAGAACCCCATGAAATTCAACAGGAGCGAGTGTAGGGTTCTGCACCTGGGGAGGAAGGATGCCAGTCACTGATATAGGTTGGGGGTGGACCTGCTGGAAAGCGCTTTGAGGAGAAGGATCTGGGGGTCCTAGTCTGAGGGGAGACCTTCTTCATGCTCACAGGTATCTGAAGGGTGGGTTGGAAGAGGATGGAACCGGACTCTTTCCAGTAGTTCCCAGTGACAGGACGAGGGGCAACAGGCACAAGCTGGAACAGAGGAAATTCCATTCCAATATGAGGAGAAACTTGTTTGGGTTGAGGCTGGAAGAGCCCTGGCAGAGGCTGCCCAGGGAGGGTGTGGAGTCCCCTTCTCTGGAGACCTTCAAGCCCCACCTAGATGCAGTCCTGAGTGATGTGCTCTGGGCAACCCTGCTTTAGCAGGGGTGTTGGACTGGGTGATATCCAGAGGTCCCTTCCAGCTCTGACAATTCCCTGATTCTGTGATTCTGTGAAAATCGGGGGGTGTGGTGGGTGACGTCAAAGAAAAATGCTGTTGAGGAAGGAGTGATGCCTTGGTGTGCCCTCAGTGCCGCAGTTAGCCTAGGGAGGAACAGGATCATGTCCCAGTGTGGATCTGGAAGGTGGAAGGATGAATTTGCAGCTGGGACTGTCAATCCAATCTTACCCTTTCTCGCTATTTTCCAAGTGGATGCTAGTCTCATAAGCAACACCTGGGTTGTACAACAACTTAAAAAACCCCTAAATCCAGTGCATAAAGGAAAGAAGCCTTCATGGATTCTATGATCATTTTAGAATATATTATTTAGAATATAGCCCACTATTACAGCAGGAAGAGGGGTTATTTTTAGCGAAGAGTGAATACTTGAAAAAAATTCCTCATGAGCATTATTTCAAAGTAAAGCTACAAGTGTCTTTGACAGCACTTGCTCCATCCTTGTTGACTTCCTGGGAACACTACGAGCTGTTTTCTGGGCGTGAAAACATTTGCGGAAAAGAGCTGGTGTGATTATGAAGTGCTGGTACCAAAAGCCAATGGCCATCTTGCGTGTTCTTCGCTGGCATGGGAACGGGCTAACCTGGCACGTCAGGGAAAGAGGGAGAAAAAACCACCACGGGACTTGGTTGAGGAAGTGCTGAGCACAAATCCCTGCCTGCACCCAGAGCGTGTATCCAAAGTCCTAGCTGTGGTCAAAAAACCTGTCAGTAAAGCGCGGGCGGCAGTTTGCTGACATGAGCCATTTGCTGAGTAATTCCAAACAGCAAACAGCTCCACAAGCTCGCTCTCTGTTTGCCCATCGTTTGCAAACAAGAAAAAAGGAGTTACATTTGTTGAATAACTTGCTCATTGCACCTGTCTCAGTGATAGTTTTTTCCTATTGCTTATCCTCTACGACAACAAAAAAAAGTAGTCTTAGAGCATTTCTTCCACTTCCTGCATGATTTGCTTAGGCAGGCAGTATCTATTTTCACTTTGGAACACCTTCTTATTAAAATGATGAGTATCGATGCTTATTTTATTGACTACTAATGCCCATTACCATGTTAGCTCTCCCCTCTAATAACACACAAGTGGAAAACAAAGTACTTTGCACTGAGCGATAAAACCAAATATTGACAGTGCAGCCGCCTTGGATTTTCTGCATGCAGCAATAAGTAAGTAGGTGTGTTCATGGAAGAGTGTGTAAACACTGCACTGGAATATGTTAAGTGAATAGAAAAGTTAATGACAAACAGTATGCCAAAGGCCAGATTCTGAAATGTTTTACCAGGCGTCTCATTCCAAAAACCTGTCTCAGTGAAGTAAATGGCTTTCCCAGGAGTAACTTGGGAAGGGTTTGTGATTTTGGTTGGAAGGAGTCTCGAGAGGTCTCTTGTCCATCCTCATGCTGAAAGCAGGGTTAGCTACAGGCTTTGAAGTGGTTGTTCAGGGCTTTTTTGTTGCTGGGTCCTGGAAACCTCCAAGGATGGAGACTGTACAGCCTCTCTGGGCATCCTGCACCCGTTTGGCTGGCCTCAGGGAGAAGTTTCTCCTGTTCTCCAGTCTGTACCACTCTTGGATCACCTTCTGCATTGCATGTCATCCTCCCACCATGTCCTGCTGTGAAGAGCCTGGCTCCATCTCCTTGCAAACTCCCTCAGGGACCTACTATCAGGTCCCCTAAAGCTTTCTGTCCTCCCAGGCTGGACAAGTGCTGGTCCCTGAGCCTGTCCTTGCAGAGCAAGTGCTCCAGCCCCAGCCACCAACCTTGGGCAGTCTGACGGGGCAGAAGCAGGGACCAGCTCCTTTGGGGATGTGTCGAGCACCAAAAGCACCCACTGAGTCCTTCCAGTGGTTGGCAGCCCCCCTGTCACAGCCACCAGGGAGGATTCCTTGGCTTTTCCTGGCTGTGAGCAAGCTCCTCTAGCCCAGAGGGTAGGAGCAGGCTCTAGGGCAAAAACCTAAAAAATTAATTCTGTGTCCTTCGTAGTGCTGAGCAGCTCTTTGGTGGCACTTGTCCCTCTGGTAGATGCTAATCCCTCTGGAAAAGAATCCCAGGACATGAGTTAGGTTGCAGCGTGCTCACAGCAGCTATTTGTGAGGTGCACTGGACTCACCCCAGGTTTTTCCTTTTATTTTTGATGCGTTTTTTTCTTTCTTTCTTTCTTTCTTTCTTTCCTGTGAACAAACAGTGGTTCAGTCATAAAGGCTAATTTGCACAGTAATATTGATCGCCTGCAACGCGCTCAATTCTGGTTGAGATTCCACGGGATAAAGTCGCAGCAGCGCCGATGTGTTTTTTTTCCCCCTAGAACTTGAAGGGTGCTGGAAAATACAAATAGAAAAGAAATTGTGCACCAGGGTACAGACAAACCATATGTTTGCTGCAGCTCTCCCTAGGGCAAGGTGCTAAGTTTTGTTTACGTTTTGCCAAGACAGCAATAAATTGCTTGTTTACAGATGACAGGAAGAAACTGGGATGTCTTTAAACCCAAGCTATGCGCGGGGATGCAAACGGCGCGTGGGGGGATGCTCGGCTTTGAGCAAAGCACAATTAGTGCCCCCTTCTTGGATAGACACCCCCTCCTCTGCCTTTTTTTTTTTTTTGGGAGACAGGGGAAGGTTAGCCAATCCTGGGGGTCATTATGCAGGATTATAAAAATATTAAGGCTGCTGAAAGTTTGCCTTCTCGGGTTTCCAGCCGAACGGCGTATTCCGCTATTAGATCCAACTGACCAGGATGTGCCTCGCAGCCCTGTCTATGCGCAGAGGACAGAAAATATGAGAGGTGTGGAGAAGGACTCACTTTCATCAAAGTATCAGTTTCCAGGATAGTTTGGAAGCCCACAGCATTATTGTATTACACGTTGCACAGAAGCGTGCCTTGTTCATTTTTTTTAGTGTTTTTAGAAATAAAAGACTTTTCTTCCAAATTGCGCTGGGAGGCAAATTCTTCAACAGTGTAATAGAAAATGTTAGACAATATTCCTTACTGGAGCTATTGACATTTTTGGTAGTCGTGACACTTTGATTTTTCTCAAAACATATGGATCAAGCCTGAGTGTGTTATTGGACAGGAAGACCTGATGAAAGGCCTTCCTTTATCTTTCTTTGTATTTTTTTTCCCCTCTGTTTGTTCATGGCTTTCTCTCTGAATATAATCGCGGTTTTCTTATGCTGCCCAGGGAGTCGTTATTGCCTTACTAAATATTTTATAGTGCACGGTGCACCATACCTGCCAACTGGTTATTATTTGTTATATAAAAAAAAATAAAGGGGTAGCATGTGAAAAGGCGTGTATCTTAAAATTTCAAAACTACACACGGAATAATTTTAAACCCTTAAATTAGATGTCAGGTTGGTTTTGGTTTGGGGATTTATTTTTTTTTATTTGCTTGAAAAAAGATCTGTTTATAGTTCGGGGGTTGTTGGTTTTTTTTTTCCCCCTCTTTTTTTGGTATGTGTTCCTCTCTATGATTCCGAGCACTTGTTTCCTCACAGTTTCGTTTCCTATTTGTTCAAAAGGGAAAAGTTCAAAGCCACCTCTGGCAGCTGAGGGAAAAGCTTGCTGAATACTAACCCTCAAGTGTCTGTCTTGTCCTGACCTTGAGAAAGTAGCAGTAAACTGTTCTATTGCAAACACCACATGTGTGTTTTGTTAGACCAGGTTAGGAGGGGTCAGAGCTCACCTGAGGCTTGGACTGCAGATTTAGACTGCTTTTCAGAAGCATAATGTATTTTTAAAAAGGGACATTCTCGCCTTTGTATGGGCCTAATATAGCCTCTGTTTAAAAACCTGTCAAAATCCCAAGCACACACTCCATAAAATATAAATAAGTACTTACTGTTTGCAGATGTTGCTTGTTTTTCATAATGTTTGTATTTGAAGTCCCGAATCCCCGCTTCCTGTCAGAGCCAGCCCTGTTGCTTTAGTCCATTTATTTCTGAAGGAAAGGGAAGAACTTCAAAATGCAATTTCTCAATGAAGACACTTTCTGTCAAACCTGTCAGCCTTCGCAGCACAATTACCTTTTTTCAGACTAAGGCTTGCGTTTATGGCTTTGACTGCACACACAACCTCTCTTCTCTCCCCCCCTCCTCCCCCAGCTCAGCCAAAGCAGTTGCTGTTTTTAAAAAGGCTCCCACTTGCCATAAATTGTGGCTTTAGGTTCTTTCAAAGCAACAGGATAACTTAGCAGACCCTTGCTCCTATTTGCATGCTTTAATTCATTTGATAAAGGATACGGAGGATACTGTGGGGAGCGATCCTGTCCTGGGAAAAGGGATAGATGGGATATTTTTCACGTGCAATCTATCTAGCATCTCCCCCGGTAAGGTGAGCTCCGCCGAGCTATTTTATCAAAAGAGGAGAGAAAAGACAGGGAGAAAGAATTGTTTCAGAAAGATGGCTAGCAGCCCGCCTCAGAAGAACAACAGCTTCTTCTGACCTGCTGTCTGTCTGAAGATGGAGATCATTTTTAGGGGGCTGTCAAAATTCCACTTAATCCAAAGAGAATTTTCGCAGATTTGGATGGAGCTTCTGTTCTGCCCACATTATAAGAAATGGGGCTTTTGCTGGGTAGCTTATCTGAGATCGTTTAAGGTATTACTTGGGTTAGTTCTCATACCAGAAAACTGAAATCATCTGGACGGAGGACCTCACAAGTGTTTCTTAAACAATTTTTGGGTAGGGGAAGGTGTTTTCCACGTGGGATGGCAGGGGCGGGAGGACGAGAGCAGCACCGGGGGTGATTCCTGGGTGTCTCGCTGGGGATGGGGACCAGGTGCTGCTCAGCCTCTCTCCCTGATGCAATGGCAGTGTGTCTGACTTGTAAATACACCTTTTCCCTGTTGGGTGAGGAAAGCCTCCCCTCCCTCTGCCTGCTTCAGCCACCATCCTTTTGCATTGAGTTTCTTCTCCCTTCTCTGGCAGCGTAACCTCTCCGCTCACGGCGGGCTCTTTAGTGTGCGATGCCCCCGCACCACTGGCAAGGAGAGGGGGAGAAGAAAAGCCTCTCCTTTGTATTACAAATTCAAAGGGTCATTATTCCATCGTTCCCTATGGGCGAATGTGTGAAGATTATTGTGGGAAGTTAGTATTTATTCTGAAGCCCTAATATGATCCTCTTGAACATTTTAATAATGCATCCTCTGGGGTCTGGGCTGCAAGTGTTTAAAAGGCAGCGATAGCGCTGAATGGCTGATGCTTTGCTGAAATACTCTAAGTTGTGGGGTTGCTTTTGATCAGTCCTTGCTTTTAAAAAAAAAAAAGGAAAAGGAAAAAGAAAGCAAAAGCCCCTTTGCCCCCTTCCTCACCATCCTAGAGTTCTTTTATCAGTTACATTCATCTAGAAGCAAGGACAAGGCCACAGTATTATAGGTCTACATTCGTTACGCTGATTTACGAGTTTCTTAATTCTAAAAACCTTACCTTATCAATGGCCTCAGGAAGTCCTAAATCCCTGATACTAAGCAGAGAAAGAAAACATTGGGATTCGAAATAGGTGAGGTTGTTTTGTTGGAGACAAATGCAGGATAAACGGCGTTCACTTGCAATTTGCTGCTCTCACTGTAGTTTTAAAGCTTCCCTGAGTGTGCGTTGTTTCTATAGGGTCTGATTATAAACATATGCGTGGGACAACGCGCCTACACGCTCGGATCAGGTCAGTGGCGTTTTCTTCATCTTTAAAGCTCAAAAAACCATAAATCAAGATGAAAATACTCCAGCCAAGAGCTTTACCAATTGATACAATTTTAAAATAGGCCGCTGCTAAGGCTTGGGGGAAAGCTGACATGATGACTTTTATAATAGCAGAACGTTTAAGGTTATAGAAATAAAAGGAAGAGGATGAAATCAGTCGCGTTGATCTTAGCCTGCAGGCTCTCTCAGCTAACTCGAAGCTCCAGCAATTATTTCTGCTCTGGCTTTTCCCCCTTTTTTCCAGCAGTCTGTTTGAAATGAAGCAGAACCAGGCATGGCAAGCTTATCAGTGTCGTTAGCTGACAGGGAGCACATCACACCTGCTTTTACTTGCTAGTTTTCCAGGCACTTTATGCCACAGAAGAATGTTGATTTTGTTCTTATAATGTGTAAAGATTCATTTATTTCACCTTTTGAACTTGGTAGAGCCACTCAGTTTTGATGGGAGCTTGTTTTCATCCTGGCATTTGGAAAGTCCTGGCAATTACTGGACTGTGGCCCAAGGCTACAGTGATGAAACGTAGAGATGATCAAACCCTACAGACTATGGATCTGGCCCAGCTGAAAAACCCAGCCTGACAAAACCCGGTGGGAAAAAGGAGGGCTTTGGGGAGGCTGAGGCGCAGATGTGCCGGTGTCACCTTGGTCTTTGTACAGCTGTTCTTGGAGAGAAGTGTCCCACGGATACTCACCAGAGCATCGGGCAACGCTCAGGGTTTGCAGCCCTGCAGGACCACTGGATGAGTCCTGGGTAGAAATGATAGCAAGGATAGGTCCAGAAGTCCAGAAAGCTTCTCTTAGTTGTTTTTTTTGTTTGTTTTTTTTTTTTTTTTTGCCACCTTTGGGGCTTTTAGTCATACCTGAGTTTTCTAATTTCTCCTTAGAGATTGCCACTAGCATGACAGTTACTGCCCAATGTGTAGTTATTTTAGCAGCTGCTGCCTGTCTTGCTGTGTAATTGTATAAGATTAGGAGAATCAGAATCCGTAATAAGAGGTCTAACCCATCTTTTCAGAAAACCTGTTCTCCTCTGTGGTACAGATAGGTCATTCCTCCCGTGCCTTCCAGCCAGGCCCATCTAATCACATTGCTCAAGGAGCAAAGGAATTCATTCACCCAAAGGGTCCCATTACAAGATATTCTGTCATCTCCATTTTAAACCTGTGAAAGCCTTATTTTGAGTACCGCTGCCAAATGTGATAACGGGAGTCTTGCACAGCTGAAGAGAGCTCAGGTATCTGGGATCTGTGCTGTGTAATTGTTCTTGTACAGACCTACTTTCAGTTGCACAATGATGCTTGCAGGATTTGAGCTTGCAGCATTGAAAGCGGTAGGATCCTCTCTGCTGACTTTTAATGAGAACAGCTCAGACCTTCACCAAAGCAGGCACTCGGGCAAAAGATTTCAAATGTTTCTTGCAGCTATTGTTCTTTTCTAGCCAAACAACCTACCGGTGACAATTTTGTACCTATCAGATACTCACAGACCACTGCCTAATAGACAGACATGTCAAGTCTATATTTCAGGTACTCTCAACAAAGCCAGCACTGAATCAGAGCTCTGCTTTCCAGGCACAGACAATCAGGTTTGGGATATTTCCTTACTGACGTGTTCCTTTTACACTGGGTTTGGGGGAGAGATTCTCACGGAAGAAATTCAGAATTAATCTAGACCTATAATACAAACATACCCTAACCTGTGAAAAGTAGAAGCCAGTGAAAGTGCCAGACGTGGAAGTGTTTCTAGTGGTTGTTTACAGAGAGAACAGCTAAATATTAGTACACAATTGATTAATTTGGTGCACCAGAGGTGGGATCCTTGGTACAGTGCATGCTATTTCAAAGAATCCACTCTCAATTACAAACTAAAGGGCTCGGGTTATTCCAAGGAGTGGAGGGAGCCCATGGGAGGCTGGACTCTGCTGTTACCTGCCAGCCTTGTGTCACCCTGGAAGCAGTCGATAGGGAGCCCAACTCCCTAAATCACCTCTTCCATCCCCATTTTCCCAGAGGATTAGGCAGGGATAGACCCTGTTGCAAGGCACATTCTATCCCCCAGTGCCCTATAGGGCTATAAAGGGATGAGGGGGAGAAGCCCAAAGCCGCAGGTCGCACCGCCGAGCTTTGCTACCTTGCAGGTAGTCCCTGTCCTCCTGGGGGAAGATGGAGAGAAGGCTTACATCTTTATTTTGAGCTAGATTTGTGGAATCATAGAAAACAGGGCTGGGAATGGCCGCGGAGAGGTGTCTGTTGGAAAACCTCAGCTCCAGGGTGGGATGCTGGGAAGTGCCATGGGCTGTGTGGGCAGGGTTTGGCCCTTAGTCTTCATTTGAGGACCACCTGAGCCACCACCTAATGCTGACTTTTTTCTGAATCCAGTGATAAATATCTCAAAGAACTGGGTGATGGACACGCAGCAGAAACAATTGAAGTGCTGCTTATAGTATCGGGGGGGAGGGCAAGGAGGGGGGAGGAAATAACCAACAGATTCTCTGCAAGCTGTTTCCTTTATCAGCTGTTCTGGGAGGATTTTCCCATGGTTTGACACACATTTCTGTTTGTTAAAGTGCCATACAAACATTTTTAATGAGCCTGGATGATTTGTTCTTTTATTTGGTTAATTGTCAGAATCATATTGAAAAAAAAGCCAAAATAGCAATACTTATTTTAGCGGATGATCATTCAACAGTATTACTGACTTATTATTATTATTCAGCAGTAAAACAGAATGAATTATTTTTCTGTTTGTGACGCACTTTAAAGTGATTCCATCTGAAACAGTTAACAGAAGAATGTTTGAAATTGCAGCCTTAAAGATGTGATTATGGGTGAAACATGAAGTTTGAAGGTGGGAATTCCAAAGTTGCTTGTTTTCTGGGGGCTGTACCCGTCCCTTTTAAAGAATGCCTTGAGAAAAGGATCAGGTTGCAAATTGCACAATATTTACCCTCTCCTTCCCCCAGGATTTATAAGGGTTGAGGTTTTCTGGACTATGTGCAAGGCATAAAGGAATTGTACATGTGCAAGAAAGCTTCATAAGGCTGCTCCTATTCCACCCTCAGCTGTAAGTGTCCAGCATAATGTGTTGCACACAGGCATAAAATATGCTCCTATGCTCCTATATGGATTATGTGTTGATGAATATTTATTATATCTCGTTATTGCAAAATGTTCCTGCGAAAGCATCTGATTGACAATTATTTTATTGCTGTTTATTTGGTATCATTTTTGCTTTAGCAGGGGATTTAAAAAAAACTGACATGCATTTTCCTATCTATATTAGGCTTCGGAAGGCTTCTGAAAATTGGTTGAAAATGTATAAATTAAACCCCCAAAATTACCCAAAGCCAAGTAATCTTTGTTTGACCTTAGGTTATGTTTTGAGGTAGCCTAATACCACCTCCATTATTCTCTTTGGTCTTTAGTTAATACTAATGGGCTGATATTATGCTGGGCAACTTTAATTAGGGTGTCTGTTGCTTAGTAGGCAGCATTTTTGCTTTCAGGCAAGTATGACATGCTGTACAGTAGAGACTTAATTCCTGTTTAGGGAAAAACCATGATACATCTCAGTTGCCAAGTGCATAGTGAGGAACCACTCTTAGGAAGGAGGAAAAAAAAAAAAACAACAAAAAAAAAAGGGTATTCTCTCTCCTAGATACAAAACACCCATAATCCCCTTAATGTAAATGAGTGATTACACATGTGCATATCACTGGGAGAATACATTGTCAGGAGATGCCAGAATTTTAGATGAGATAGAAATAGCACATAGCATATCATTTAATGAAGAGCCCCAAATATTCCTGTGAAGGAAGTTCTCTGTTACCGTCAGCTCTGAATCTCTGGATTTTTATTTTTATTGTCTCATTAGAATTATAGGAAAAGCAATCTCTAAGGCTCTATTGCTATATTAATAATATTTTTTTTTACCTTCAGCGTTCGATTCATAGCTTTTTAGATTTGCCTTGCAAATGCAAGCTCAGATTTACTATAGATGACTTTAATGAAAGGTGAGTTTGTTAGATGACATTGCGGGTGCACATATATTTCTGGAGATATTTTGTTGAAATGTTACAGTCCCTAGGACACATCATAAAATTCAATATCAGTGTTAGTGACATATCTGTGAAAACAATCACAAAGATAAAGAAGGTGCTCCATCATGTGTTCATTTCCATCAAATTAATAATACATGAAGTTCATATAGTACAAAATGTCAATTATTTATTTTTTGTATATGCAAAAAACAAGAACAACTGTGCAGGAAGAATTCTGGTTGTCAGAAAACGTGAATGTGAATTTAAGAGATTCCTGGTAATTGTTCCATTTAAAAAAAATAATTATTATTTCTACGATACAGTAGAAGATGCTATAGAAGTACTTGTTTATACTGCACTCAGTTGGACATTTTGTGAAAGCAGACTGAGATTTATACTTTAGTCCTTTCAGAATGTACATTATAAAAAATTAAGCTGTACAGTGCTATATTCCTAACCTCTGTATGAAAGGAATAAAGGTAGACTATTTCGGTAAAACCAACCAGTGATTTTTAAGTTATCGTAAGACATTAAGACTGGGAAAACTCAGGTGAGAAGAAAAACCCTGTAAACATAATGAAGTTATTGATTTTAATTTTCTGGCTTTCTCATTGAAGAATGAAGCATCTGTACAGGCTAGCTGATACAGAAAAGTGAAGAATCTGGAAATCTAGAGCAGATCCAGCAGAGGAGGGTGGTTTTCTTTTTAAAAAGCTTTATGCTAAATAAATTCCATTTTCTTATAGACTTGATTGGAAACAAAAAACCAACACCCAGATAGCATTAACTTTGTTGTATTCCTGTAAGTGTGTATGTTTGGACATATTTCTCACTGGTATTCAAGCATATATACATCAGTCAGTTTAGCCCGTTAACCAGTGAAAATATGATATTCTGAAAATTCAGACTCCCTTCCCTGGTCAGAAATGAAAGCACCCACACGAAAGCTCACACCTACAGAAAGCTGAGGGGTTTGGAGTAACTCAGTGACCCTGCCCTACACTCCTGTCTAATCCTGATCTCACAAGGTATTTGCTGTCTTCATGCCAGTAAAATAACAAATAATTCCTTGCCTGTAAGTAATTAGACTAGTTGTAAAGGTGGCTTTGCTGAAGAAGCCATCCTTTTTCACAGAGAAGTCTTCCGCAAAACGGTATTTTGCTTTGGTGGCTGCCTTGTCAAAACCAGAACTGGTCCAGATTGTTCTGTGGGAAATGCTGACCGAAGCAGTTTCTTCTGGATTGTAATAGGATTTTCTGTGGAAGTTTAGTATTCTGCGCAACTGAAAAAAAAATGTTTTTGTAACACTGGAAATTTTTGGTTCTGGTATATTAAAAAGCTATGAAAAAACCTCAGAAGGCATACCAAAACAAAAAGCCTGCACTGCAGTGCAGACATGGGAACTCAGAGGAACTGGAAATTCTGGGGTGGTTTTTTTTCCCTTTTTTGCTGTGTCTCTGACTTAGGCAGCGATTTGCTTTATCTCTGTGCTCTCGTCTTCTATCTCTACAGTAGTGCTGTGAAGATTAATCTATTAATGATTGTAAAGTGCTCATATTAGTAGTGGTGTTGTAGTCATGATAGTCTTAGAATAAAAGTGAGGCAAGATATTTAAGAAGATTCAGTGTCTCTTATTAGTTATAGGCATTATAGTTACATTACACATAATTATGGAGAAACAGATAAGTATTTGGGCACACAAGACTGTTTTTCAGGTCTGAGACACAAGCAGCAACCGTGATGCGTTTAGATAAATTGTTCCAAAATTCATCTAGCTCCCATCCACCCAGCTCCTAATGCCGCTCCAGCCACGTAGGACCAGGGCTGCTGCGAACAGCCACAGGAATACGCAGCATCACCACCACCAGATAGCTGACAGGCCTTGGTGGAATAGTCCTGGTAGCCCATGAGCAAGAAAAAGACAGTGGGCAGTGCGTTCGGCTCTTGTACTACAGATTCCCATTGGAGGGGGACGTTAGAGATCCCCTCGCTGGGGACAGCTGGGGGGACATAGAGCTGGGGGTAGCTCCTGTTGCTGTGTGCGAGGAGGTGTGGCTGCTGGCGGTGACACGATTCGCTGCCAGCAAAGAAGGATGACTGTGTTAAGTCAAAATGTAAGTGTGTTTGCATTTGCACAGGGGTCTTGCAATAGGAAACTAAGGAATTGTGGGCTAGATGAGGGGGCAGTGAGGTGTATTGAGAACTGGCTGAGTGACAGGACTCAGAGGGTTGCAATTAATGGAGCAGGGTCAAGTTGGAGGCCTGTCACTAGTAGCGTCACCCAAGGGTCAACACTTGGTCCAGTCTTGTTCAACCTATTCATCAGTTACCTGGACAAGAGGACTGAGTGTATCCTCAACAAGTTCACGGATGATACCAAACTAGGTGGGCTTGCTGACATCCCAGAGGACGGTGTTGCCATCCAGCATGACGTGGACAGGCTGGAGAGCTGAGCAGAGAAGAACCTAATGAGGTTCAGAGAGAGCAAGTGTAGGGTCCTGCACCTGGGGAGGAAGAATTCTGGACACCAATATAGGTTAGGGGTGGACCTGCTGGAAAGCACTTCTGAGGAGAGGAATCTGGGGGTCCTGGTAGATAGTCAACTATCCATGAGCCAGCAAGGGGCCCTGGTGGCCAAGAGGCCAATGGAATCCTGGGCTGCGTAGGGAAGAGTGTGGCCAGTAGGTTGAAGGAGGTCATTCTCCCCCTCTGCTCTGCACTGGGGAGGCCACAACTGGAATCCTCCCTCCAGTTCTGGGCTCTCAAGTTCCAGAGAGGCGGGGAGCTACTGGAGAGAGTCCAGCGTAGGGCAACAAAGATGCTGGAGGGACTGGAGCATCTCCCTGATGAGGAAAGGCTGAGAGAGCTGGTACTCAAGCCTGGAGAAGAGAAGGCTGAGGGGAGACCTTATGAAGGCTGACAAATACCTGAAGGGTGGGTTGAAGGAGGATGGAGCCAGACTCTTTTCGGTGGTTCCCAGTGACAGGACGAGGGGCAACGGGCACAAGCTGGAACATAGGAAGTTCCATTCCAATATGAGGAGAAACTTGTTCAGGGTGAGGGTGTCAGAGCCCTGGCAGAGGCTGCCCAGGGAGGGTGTGGAGTCCCCTTCAAGCCCCACCTGGATGCAGTCCTGAGTGATGTGCTCTGGGCTATCATGCTTTGGCAGGAGAGTTGGACTGGGTGATATTGAGAGGTCCCTTCCAAATCTGACAATTCCATGACTCTGTGATCTTTGCTGTTGTAATTAATGCTTTGAAAAATACTCTAAACTGGGATACTCACAAGTAGGAAGGAAGCGAAAAAAAGTGTAGAAAAGTAAGGGTGCGACTGCAGAGGACAGTTTGGAGAAGAAAGTTGATGGAGACCTCTGCTGTCTCATCCCTCTGAACTCGAGCTGGGTGCTGGGTGGGTGAGGGATTTTTTGGGAGTGCCTAGCACTGCCTGATTTGATGAAGTGCATTTGGGCCTACAGGGTGCTGGTCACTGGGGTCTGGTGACAAAGGTACAGCATCTACCATGACAGGAAAGGAAGGACATGCTGCAGCAGGACAGCTGGCAAACCTAGGGCAGGGAGGAAGCCACCTACAGGCACTGCTTCCAGCTCCTGTGCCAGGTTCAGTTCTGGATATGGAGGCTTGAGGAGTTGATCCTAGAGAAAAGTGATAGTCTTTTAGGTACAGGGAGGGGCAGTCTTTTTTCGGTGGTGCTCAGTGACAGGAGGAGAGGTAATGGAGACAAACTTGAACATAAGAAGTTCCACCTAAACATGAAGAGGTGGAACATGAGGGTGGCAGAGCCCAGGGAGGTGGTGGAATTTCTGTCTCTGAAGACATTCAAAACCCACCTGGACACATTCCTGTGGGACCTGCTTTGCATGGACCTGCTTTGGCAAGGAGATTGACTAGCTGATCTCCAGAGGTCCCTTCCAACCCCATATCATTCTGTGATTCTGTACCAAAGAACCTAAAAGAACTCCTGGTTGTTTGCGGTTGATACTTAGTACAGCCAGGGCATCCAATCTTGCAGTCTTTCCTCACACAACTGGTCAGGGCTCCTTCCAGTGAGTGTGCAGGCGAGGACAGGACCACAGGCTGGCCGCTCACTCATTGGTGGAACACTTGGTGGTTTTCATCAATTTTTTGTGTGTTGAAGGAGCATGGCACAGTAACGTTGGAGATTTGCGATGCTGAGAGAGGGAGATAGCACAGGGTCGCTGGGCCTGCCCACCTCCTTGAAGGCCAGATGTCTCAGGAAGCTGTGAGTCACTCTGAAAACAGGGTTTATAAAGTCTCGATGGCATTTGAGATGGCTGAAAAGCTTTCAGTTGCCAGTTCTTGGGTACAGACACAGAGCATTATATATTAGTGAGGTGGAACTGCTATTTCTTAATAAAGAACCTTCTTGGCAGGACACAGTGATGCAGTTTGGGGTAGGTATTGCAAAGGGTGGAGTTGCTGGGTGAGGCAGAGCCCTTGTGCAGCATCCACAGGAACTGTCATTAATGAAATAGTATTTTGATAAGATATACAACATCCCTTGGGACTTCTTTCATTACACAGTGGGTCTTGTTTACCTTCCTAAGTACTTTAACTTGGCCGGGGCTGCATAATTGTGCTGTGGTTGAGGGAGGACCTGGCTTAATTCGTCACTTCTGGATCTGGTCCTGATGGATTTTCCACCTACCCGTAGCGTTCTTATACTGATATCCCACTGCTGATTTCAGTGAGCTTCTTCTGATTTGTATGATTTGATTGGAAAAAGAGAAAAACAAAAATCCATAAACATCTTGGATCATTTTAGGGAACACCTTTTCTACAAAGATGATCTGTATATGTTCAGAAAATTTCTAATCCTAGGTTTTCAGCTTAACCTAAATTAGAATGTGTAAAATATTTGGACTTCTAGTAATTTCACTTTTTAAAAAAAAACACCCTCTTCTCACAAACGTCATTATTAAGAGTCAAACTGAAGATACATGTAACCTCTTACAAATGTTTGCATGAAACTATAGTACTGAGAGAAGTACCATTATTTTTTTTTCAGAACAAGTTACAGTTTTTGTATGTCGTATTTCCCTTTTTTTTCCCCCTTTTTCACCCTCCTGCTCTCTCTCCTTGACACACATTATGGGGACCCGTGATCTCTGGCCGTGCTGATTCGATCTGAACCACCCATCGTTTGAAGCGCTGTAGAAGGCTGGGGTGGAGATGACCCGACAGCTGGCTGGAACGGACCCTCCAGCCCTTTGGGAATGGAGCTCAGGCACTTGCTGTGACAAATACCTCCAGCACAAGCGCTTGTGATCGTTTCCTGCAGCCTTCAGCTAGGAAAATATTTTGGATGGCAATTATTATTAACGCTTCAGCCCCACAATCCCTCTCCCAGATTTTAAACCTGATTTTTAAATCAAACTTTCATCCACATGGAATTGCTCAGTTTATCAGCAGGATATGGGCTTCCATAGCTATTGATAGTTTGAGTTATGAGTTGCTTAACAATTATTAACAAGGCAAAAATATGGGTTCTTTTTATATACTTGTGCTTTTCAAGTCTCTAAGGTCACGTTTGCAAGCACTTTATTCTACTTGCTTGGACAAGCTATAGTCTGGAGTCAGATCACCAGGTAATTTACATTTTCTCAGCTGCAGCATTTAACCTGAAAACCCTTTTTTTCTTAAATGAGAAGCTCCAATCCTGTGACTCTGGAAGTTCAACTACAGGAACAATGAACATTGCAAGACCCTTGATAAAACGGTGTGATTTGCAATATCAGCTTCATCTCTCTCTTTGAAACCAGAACCTGGCTGGGTTGTTGGGAGCGGTGGCTGTGCCCTGGATCCTTAGCTTTGCTGAAGGCAACAGCAAAACCACCCACCGTGGGCCCAGCAAGAGCTGGTGGAGTCAGGACACGGGTGGGAAGGCAGCTGTAATCTGGAGCGTGCCAGCTGGTGGAGGGGGAGAGCAGCAGCGAGCTCAGGTAGTCCTATTTCTGTCCAGGATTTCCTGGGCTGAAATATATGCTCACGTGTAGCACAGATGGTCTATGCATTTGCAGCAAATCTATGGTACACGAGACCTACAGCACGTGTCCTCTAGGGCTGATGGGTGCTAGTGCTCTACAGCTGATCTGAGCCATTTGTTTGGCATTTCGAGATGTCCGTCAGCTTGGCAACAGTTACTGCTCTGACTCGGTTGCCAGAAATCCTGGAACGATGGCCAGAATCTTTAAATTCAGCCCAGGCAAAATTTCCAGGTGGGGAAAAAAAAAAAAAAAGAAAAAAAAAGAGGACAAGTTCATGGCAATGCATAAAATCTTCTAACACCTGGTAAATCTGTTCATAATTTTAATATATTATTAGTTTTATGAAGGCAAAAAAAAAAAAAAGAAAAGAAAAAAAAAACCCAGCCAAACCAGAGTGAATTTTCAAAGATAACCTTCTATGCAAAAGAAAAACAACTTTTTGTTCTGAAGCGACCGTGTAGAGTAATTGTATTTGTGCATTACTTGCTCTCAAGGGACAGTGCATACTTCACACTAAACATAGCCCCAGCAGGGGCTTCTTGCTTGAAGAACTGTTCTTTCTTTCCTCTACTCCCTCCTCCCCACAGAAAAAGTTTTCCTGTAATTTCCAGAGGATCTTTTCAATCCAGAAGGAGTGGGTCTGTTTCTGTAATACCACTAAATTGCCTCTGAGTGTCTCTATAGTTCATCTCCTCCTAAAAAGCAGCCAAGCAGGAATAATGCAAGAGAAATGAGTCACTGAAATTTCTTGGTGTCAGCTTTGGTTTTGTATTCATAACATCTTTTACTGTTATTTTTAAGGATATTGCAGATTGAAACAAGGGAGGATCAAGTGTCCTGGTTGTGTTTAAAGGAAGTAAATCTTTAAGAAATTATTGTGGAACAGATGCTAAATAAATGATTTTGAGTTAAGATCTGTGACAGAGCAGTGTACCTAGGGAGACTCTTTAATAGCAGAAATCTTACTGTGACTTAGACCTATGGCTGATAAAAGAAAATGTGACCTTTTTTTATTGTTAAAGCTACATAACGCAGTAATTTAACACAAAAGTAGAAAAATGGATTGTTGAGTCTCCCACGTGAATATAATTTTAAGTCAATGATCACTTATTTTAAGACAGCATCCTAATATCTATCAGGTGAAGAGATGCATTAAAGGTTCTGAAGGTTTTTGGTGATACACGGTGCTGAGTTGAGGTGTTGGTAAGAGGAGGCACAACTGGGAATTGGGTGGACCTTCATCAGAGTGGAAAACAGACTTTGAGGACAGTTAGTTTATTTGCTATCTGGCTGTTGATAAGGCTTTAATACGTACAATATCTATACAAAAATGAAAATACTGTGCGTGTGTCATTTTTAGGAGTGACCTGTACGTACACAGAGTGACATATAATTGAAGTAAATGGCCTAAGGAATAGCTAAAATTTTTTACAGAGGAATAAAACCCAACCCTGTTAAGTTGGCGAGACTTACTAGTTTTTTTTCTCAGAGTTCATAGAAGCATAGAATCATGGTTTGGGTTGGAAGGGACCTTAAAGATGATCCAGTTCCAACCCCCCAGCCATGGGCAGGGACACCCGCAACACCGAGTTGCACCAGTTGTTGTTAGGTCTAGTCCATAATACATATATCCAGATACATGTCAGTGCTCACAGTCTCAAAACTGAAGTCTTATTGGTTTTCAGTCTTATATAAATAAGTTTATCAGGAAGACATTTCATGACCCTCCTGCTTCAGGGCAGTTCAGTACAAGGCAACACTTACGTTGTGAGCTTTCCACATACCTTGCACCTTAGAGCTGAGCCGGCCATTCACAGGCATAGCAGCAAATCTTTTGTTTGTAGAGGCAACTGAAATATTTACGAAATGAAATTTCTTTTTTATTGAAATGTTTTGTTGCCACTGTATTACATATTGACTCACTTTTGTGTCACAAGTTGTATGCAAAGATCACTATGGAGAAAAATGAAAGCTGAATTTGTGCTGCTTGGTCGAATGTTTACAGTAGAAATATTTCCCAACCTCAAAAGCAAAGCCTCTCGTGAACTCAAAGAACAATTAATGCATTCATTCAAACCTGGAGATTGTAAATACTTTTGTTGTTAAAGCCAAATGAATAGTGTTATGGCATAAAAGGAAATACAAATCCAAAATACTGTACCTTTTGCAAGGTAGTAACATTGGCTACGGTGTAAACAAAAAGAGAGGGGGAAAGATGTAGCTTATTTCACTCTGGTGATGAAGGTTCAGGACTTTCAGATTATATGACAGGGTAGCAAATAATTTTAAAATAAAAAACTGCATATTCATTCCTCCCAAGGAGACTTAGGAACCCTTGAGTGAAGGAAGTAATTTGGCCTGAAGCATATCAAAAGATACCTTGTTCCCCTCTCTTTGAAAGAGCACTTGTGTTCATTACTTGAGGCAGGGATGTGTTCCTTCCATTGATAGTAAATATTATGCATTGATAATAAATATTGTGCATTGATAAGAAGTATTGTGAGATTAGGCTGGTGCTAATAGTTTTATATACTGGTCATAGTGAGAACAACAATATGGCTGAAGAAAATGGGATTTTAGAGTCCTAGACCTTAGGAAATTATTTTGGTTTATATATATATATAATTATTATATCCTGCATCTTGTGCATTCCTGCATGTATGAGAACTTTGTGGAGTCTTCAGTGATGCCAGTGTTTTGCCCATGGAAATCAAAATACAATATTTTATTGTATTAAAGCTATCTCCCATCATATTGGTTAACTATTTACTCCATCAGATCTCTTTTCTTGGGGAGCTCATCCAAGTAGCCATGGTCAGTGTATCCTTCTTTCTCGGATATCCCATAAAGTGACTGCTGCAGATCATCAGTGCTAGGGGACAGGATATCCCAAGGGATTGAAGTATAGGTAGGAAGAACATTGCTTGTGCTGGGAACAGTGCTCTGCTGGCTTTAGACTGCAGGAACACCTGGGGCCATACTGCAGCCTGGCAGAGCAGAGGGAAACCTCAGCACAAATCCATTTAATCCATATGACAGCACAGCAAAAATTAGTATTCTAATTTTGTGTGCATTTGAACTCTTCCAAATGTACCTGAGTTTATTGAAACAATAGCCCACACGCATCCTTTTCAGGGCAATTTGCCTGATGGAAACCTGTAGTTTGCAGATGACCAATCCCTTAGTCACCTGCGCTGTGAAGAATGCTGTGTGTACATTTAGGTTGTGTAATGCAGGTACAAAACGTAGTGACTCAGGCATGGACTTGAAAAGGAGAAAAGTGAGTTAAGAGTACCTGCCAGACGATAACTGGGTGTACATGCCTATTTGAAAAGATTTTCCCGTGTTTTCAGGAGCCACCAGCTGTTGGTTAAGTCTGCTAAGCATTTCTGAGACAGACTTGTAGAAGTCCCAAGTGCTAAGCTCTCCCACAGGAGTTGAAAATGAATCTTCAATTTATTCTTTAGTGAGAAGTCTTCAAGTGTGCAAATACTGCAAGTTCTGTAGCCGCACTGGTGAGAACTAAGTGGCGGGTGATATGTTCAACTCCTTAAGCTTCACATGTGACCCAATGGCCCTGTCCTGCACAGCACGGAGGGTCTGTACAACCTACCTTGAATGGTTGTTGAAAGCACTGGGAAATTTAATGGATAAGGGGCTTGGCACTTCAAAACAGGAGGCCTGATTCGTGCACAGAGTGGCAGCCATCCAAAAATTGAGCAAACATGTCAGAGATAAAATTTGCAAGACGCAAATTGTAAAATCGGAGAAAGAACTTCCGAGAGCATTACATATTTTACCAAGAAAAAATAATTCAGACACAGGTTAAATAAAATCAAGCCATAATAATATCATTTATATTCTAGTCCATTGTGATGCAATCTGCCCTTTTCTAAAAATAATAAAAAACCCTACAAAATAGATACGCAGAAGGAATTAATTAATTGGCAAATTTCAGGTTTGAAACATAAATCATTTGATTACAGAAGAGAACTTGAAGCCACTGATGTATCTTATTTGCTTTGCCCTTACATAATTTAAGAACCCAATTGATATCTCTTAATTTGATATTTTATGAAATTCCCTCCAGGGCCAAGCACTTCCATTCTAGATTTCCTCCCAGAACATATTTTTCTCTGGCCAAGTTCTAAGCTCTTGACATAAGTTTAACAATAGCAATACAAACATGTTACTATAAGAATCCCATTCCCTTTAATTTTTCCCTTTCATCACATTGCAAGCACAGACAGAAAACATGAGCCTCTCCATATGGAATTTTAAAGAGGCAAAGATGGAGCCACGTCAGAAGGGATGCTGCTGAGGCACTGGGAAATCTCAGGGCGAGAATGTGCCACAGCTGTTTCAAGAAGACACTTCAGGCCTATAAATTTAAAGCTTTGATTTTGTCCCTCCTATGTCCCCTTTAATTGTGAGCAAAGATGACTAGATAGAAGCAGCAGATAACAACAGTGTGACCCTGTGGAAAAAGATATAGCGTGAAGGTTTGCGTTTGTAGCAATACTGCAAATATCGTTGGTGTGCTCTTATTTACTTGG
Source organism: Thinocorus orbignyianus (assembly GCA_013400375.1). NCBI lineage: Eukaryota > Metazoa > Chordata > Aves > Ciconiiformes > Thinocoridae > Thinocorus > Thinocorus orbignyianus. Next base: position 76,591 of record VXBW01006069.1, on the reverse strand, counting down.
GCCTTGAATAGTTATTTATGGAGCAAAACCTCTTATAATGGGTCTGTCTGAACACAGAAGAAAAACAAAGTCCCTAAAACTGAGCCTTAGGAATGAGTGAGATGCTTTTTTCCAAGATTACCTATATCTGACTCTGCTGCTGCCTTTTTTCATCATTTAATGTGTACTCGCTGTCTGTCTTAGCTGAAATCAGTATGCAAGAAAAGATGCATCAAGGTCAGCAATTAAAGTGACTTCATCTAACTTGTTCAGACAGTTGAAGTAGCCGTGTTTGATTTTGCTTAGGAAATCATTAGCACCTTAGCAGAAGGCAGGAAACTTTGATCAAGATGTGATAGATGCAGATCGATATAACGTGTAAAGATTTTATTTAGCTGTGGTATTGGCATCTGGCAGAAGAACTGGTTTATGGCCAGTTTTCTTGAGAAGTTTGGGGAATTGTTCAATACCGGCCTAGTGTTTTACATGGGAAATAACACAAGCAGCATTTGAGTTATGTTTTATATTAATTTTACTTTTTTTTTTAAATTCCTGCAGAGACTGTTTATCTGCATTTCAAGGCGTTTTTTTTATGAGTAGGTACATAACCAGATCCAGTCAGTGGGGCATCCCAGCGAGCACAGAACTGACCAGGGACACCTAACTTAGGAAGATGAAAAAAAAAAAGCCAAGTTGTGCAATTGAGGGGACAGAGCTGGACAGGGGCAGCTGCCCCATCCTGCCTGAGCAGAGCTGGGTTAGGAGATTCAGGAGCATCCCACGTACACACACACCACCCCACTAAAGGTCACTGTCTCTCCTGCCACAACAACTCACCTTTCTCTCTTGTATTTTGTCAGGATTACCTGGTTTAATTTAAAAGGGGTGGGTTTTTTAAATTTTCCTGAGTGGGTAGCTTTGACAGAGCAGAGGAGGGAGCAGCCAGAGGGCTTGGTGGAGGTGAGCAAAGTGGAGGAGACACCCATCACCTCCTGACCTGCCTTAGCTGCAGCCAGGGACCAGGCACTAACAGGGCTTTTTTTTCCAGCTGAGCTTAGGTTGATTGCTTTGCAGTGTCATAGCAAATTAAATTCACATCCTATCTTAATCCAGAATTAGTTCCTTGGTTATCTTCTCAAGTCATTTTCAGGCTTGAACCACAGACTGTGGTTGCATCACCTGGCTGAAAGACGCTCACTGTGCATTCAAAGTGTCCATTCCTTGCTATCAGATGGGGACAGGCCAGTGGAAGCATGTAGCTCCTTCCCTTTCCCCCAGGGCTGCAGAAGGAAAGCTTTGGGTGTGTTATGGCAGAGATAAAAGGGCTGGAGCTGTCAGGGCCCTGAGGGAACTTAGAGGTTTTAGCAAGCTGCATTTGGGGGTCCTCTGCATGCTCCCAGCCCAGGTGCTTTGAGTTAGCAGAGCCATGAGCCATCAGTCTTACCAGAGAACCGGACTCCACCTCACTCCTCTGCCTGGCCACAGACCAGACCTCAGCCACTCAACTGATTTCCTAGTCTGGTCTCAGCTCCACCTTGTCACCATGCAGTCGCCTCTGTCCTGCTGGCAATGCCATTCCTATCCCTCAGGAAGCGAGGTCCCCACCTTCCATGACAGGCATCTTGAGGGGAGCCCAGCTTTCAGCCTGGACAAGAGACAGCCTTACCTCATTGAGGGGCCTGTTGGTGCTGGGTCTTCCTTTTTGAGATGATCTGTAAGTAGCCTGTGAGGAATAAGCTGTGGTTTTCTTTGTTTCAGGATGGAGCGTCTCTCTGGCTTGGTTTGGGGTGCAGAGGGTGGCCTGGGTGAATACCTGACCAGTGGGCCTGCGCTCGGTGGTGGTGAGACCAGTTGCCTGTCTGGTGGATGTGCAATTTTAGCTCTGCACGTCTGATTTTCATGGAATGGTTTGTGTTGAAAGAGACCTTACAGATCATGGGGTTCCCCCTGCCCCTGCCCTGGGCAGGGACACCTCCAGCCACACCAGGGTGCTCCAAGCCCCATCCAGCCTGGCCTGAACCCCTCCAGGGATGGGGCAGCCACAGCTTCTCTGGGCAACCTGTTTCAGTGCCTCACCACCTTCGCACCAAAGAATACCAAAGTATACTGTTAGATCTGAATGGATTAAGCTGTCTCTAGCCTGGTAGTAGCAGTCTCCATCACAGAAATGTAGGCTATATTCATAATTTCATTGTCTTTTGGTGACTTTAGCTTTATCTTTTCTACCTTGTGAAGCCACGAGCAATTTTGAAAGGTCCTCCAGCAGCACTACGTTATTCCTCAAATATTTGGCTGGAGACCTTACTTACATGGTTTCCCCATACCAAAATGCTGAAAGGATTAGTTCATCTTGAGGATAATAAAGAAAACTTTGGTTTTTAAATGTACTTTAGAATTCTTTAGGATGTTTAAAGAGGGATGAGGAACTCTTGAATACCTCTAATTTTGTCCTATCTGTACTCCTTAAAGCTGTTCTTTTTTGTCAGGATCCTGTTAATGTAGTTCCCCCTCTGCACTAGATCTGTATGGCACTTCCTTTGGAGGGCAGGCGTTTGCAATTCTTTGTTTAATTTAAAGATATGGTCACATAAGTGTTTTTAGTGTTCTCAGGGGAACGAAAGCTTAAAAGGAGGGTTGGTTCAGGTGAATAAGCAGATTGGCATGAATAACTATGGTATTTAATAGAAGAGAAACTTCACACACTGACACATTTGCTGAGGTGTTTAAAGTTATACGGCAGTTGGCTGACTTGTTCAGGTTTGAATTTATGTTAGGCTCGGCTCTGCAGAGCATCGCAAAGGAGTGAAATTCTGGGCTCACCGCAGTCAGCAGGAGGTGGAGACAGCACTGTGAGCTCAGTAGTACCCATATTCCTTTCCGGATTTAGCCCATTTCCACTACACGCAGATCATACTATTTACTCAGGTGGATATTGCTATGATTACTCAACATTTACGATGCACTTTTAGAATGAGGATCCCAACTTTGTCAACTTCTCTGATTTTTCTCTGTCTTACGGTAACTGATGCTTTTCTTGGACCCCAGCTTTAAGATTCTATTTAAAATACACATGGAGAAATATGTAGCCTACAGCATCAGAGAAGAAGGAACAAGATCCAGAATGCACTTATTCTTTCAGAAAGTTTGTGATTTTTTTATGGCAGTGATTAAAGGGAGGACAGTAGCGTTGCAATCAACGGCACCCAGATACTGCAACGAGTATTGCTTAATATGGAGAATCCATATACTTAAAGACTAGCTAGTACCTATTTTGAAAGCATGCTCAAAGAGCAGAAAAGCTCAATAATTCAGTAAGCCTGACACCTCAAAGAGGCTAGGATCCTTCTTCTGAATCCCTTTTCTGTAGTAACTAAAGGAGGGCTTATATGCATATATACTGCATCTTTTCAAAGCACGTTGCAGCTCAGCTGTGATGTGAGCAGCCTGACCCCTGAAGAGGGGATGAGGATACATCCACACCTCCTGCTAGTAACATGTCCCCCTCCTGCTGCCTGAAACAGGGAGGCTTTCAAAGATGGAGAAGAGCCCTGAGTTACTCCAAATCCAGTGTCCTAATAATGAGAGCTAACCATCACTTGGAGTAAGAATAGTCCCATCGCTTCCAAATCTGTGTGCGTTGTTATTTTCAACCTGAGTAAGATCCAAGGCTCCGACAGTATGAGTCAGAGAATGAAATGCCAGAAGTACATGAATTATCACACCACACACCCCCCAGTTTTTCTCCCATTCCTGATTGACATCCTTTGAAGTATTCCACTTTTTCTCCCTTCCCATAAAAAGCACTGGGGATAGGAGGAAGAGCTATAAAATATTCCCAAATAACCCCTCACAGCTACAAATAATAAATATTTAATATTTTGAGTTATTTATGTTTTGTGTGTTCCCAAATAGCATTTAATTTCTTCCTCTCTTCCCTTCCTCTAGCTTTATTTAAGTCTCATCCCTTGCCTGGCTAACTTTGGTGCCCTCTTTGTAACAGCTTGCTTCCAGGTGAGTTTTTCTGGGCTACTTCAGCCCTTTTCTGTGTTTTAAGAGATTTATTGGTAAGACTCTCTCTGTAACCCAGCTCTGTCCAAGTGGTTAACAAGGAACTTCCACTTAGTGCTTCTCCCCGACTGGCAAAATTGAGCGAGTAGAGAATAAAGTGAAAGAAATAAGGAGCAAACCAAATGATTCAGAAGAGGGGTCTCGGTTTCTCTTAAGCTGTATCTGCTCTGAGAATGGTAGGTGTAAATTCCAGCTCTAACATGCAGGCTTTTGATTTGTATCTCTCTGTCATGCACCTGTCATTTGGCAACAGGTTCCTCTTGAGTGGTGAGCCCACTCCTCGAGCTGGAGCTGCGCATAGTCAGCGTCTTCCTGGCTGATCCAAGCTGTTGTGGCTTGGGGTGCTCCCAGTTCCTCCACTATCTCTGCAAACCTCCCACCCTTTGCTGTAAAGAGGGTTCAGATCTGCAATGCTTTGGATGATGGTACAAGACAGTAAGCTGTACTTATCTCAGAATATTACGTTAATTGTGTATTGGAAGGCACTGAATAAAATGACAACTGAGTTTTTACCCTGTATACTCCGTGGTGGAGAGCCAAATTTTTCTTATACAGTGGCTACTACCATTAATTTGATATCTCCATGGAATGTCTCTGGGGTCAGGTCCTTGATGGTGTCAGTGTCTTCTCAACAGTAGGACAGATGTAACTACGTATGAAATATAATGCTTTGAACTACAGCAAGCCAGATGCTTCGACAACGAAAAATTGCTGTATATAAAAATACAGCAGCTTATACTGCAGTCGTACTCAAAGTACGTATTCAAAGTGTTAGGTGGACAGCCCTGTCTCAGGTTGCTTCTACCCAGCCTGCTGTCTATGCTGCAGCACACTGACACTGTGCAGCCTTGTTGCATTTTGCAAACTTTTTTAATATAATTCAGCCAATTCAGACCTGGTAAAGGAAGATCCCGGTTTGTGATCCCACAGGCATGGGAGAGGAGTAGGAGAGGGGGAGAACATAGCAGGGATGGACACTGTTGGCTGAAGTTCCTTCTCTCTTCCATCTTCACGTGTTTCAACCAACTGGAGTCCAGTCCCCTTGTTCAGAACCAATGTTGGCTGTGGTATCCTAACAAATTTGTGTCCAAATTGGCTTTTGGAGGTAAAAGCCAGTATGAACAGGCTGATTTGCGTCTTCTCCGTGCTGTTTCATTATTCCTCCTTGGGTGTTGTCACAAGTAACAGTCTAGGGAAGTAAACGCATCTTTCACTCAAATTTTTCTTAAATACAAATGAAAGACTCGTTTTTATAACTCGTGTGTTTTGAACATGGAACTTTTGAACTTTGGTGGAAAAACTGTGTAGAATTGGGTCAAAAAAGGAGCACTCTGTGGCGCGCTAGATGGTAGCTTTGTCATTTATATGACTTACTGTTCTATGTAGCGCATTATGTGCTACTTTGCACATTAAGACTTCTCTGTATCTTTTTGTTGAAAACTCTCCCAATATTTTTTCCCAATTAAGAGCTGCTGCTCTTCCCCGCAAGCTCTTTGTACCTCTAATAAAGCCTGCTTTCTCCCAGGCAATCTTGAGGCATGCCGGGACCAGGCAGACGGCCGTGTCCTCTCACTCTAGCGCTGGCCTATGACCTTACAAGTAGGGTCAGTCAACACGCTACAAAGCTTTCCTTGCCATTTATCAAATAACAAAGCAAACCAAATTACATAGTTTCTATAGCAGGGCACTACAGTATGTAAACTGCGGAGAGGGCTTACACTGCTTGCTCATTCTGCAGTGCCGACGACATGAAAGGCCCTTTCGTTCCAGTGCCGGAGCCCATATTTGCCTGTCTCACCTATTACCAAGCAACAAAGGGGCTGCAGAGGTTGAGCAAGCAAATGGAAAATTAAAATGGAAGAAAAGAAAAAAAAAACAACAAAAAAGCCACAATTGCCTGGCTTCGAAGAAATGTTTATCTAAAATGTATGCAGACATGTCTTGGGCAGTTTATAGGTGCTCAAGGCCCCTTTCTCTGCTCTCTCTCTGTATTAATAGAGTCAAAGAAGGTTGAGACAATGTCTCCTTTTACTGCGTAATGTATTTATCCTCCCAACTGGTGAAATGCTTGATAGCTGTCGTGATTAATCAATTACATTAGTATTTCATCTCGGTCACTCCCAGGCATGTGCATCGCCACAGATGTGTTTTCAGAGATGCACAGCAGTATTGCCAGTGCTGCCAAATGAGAACGCAACGTCAAGTGAAGTTTGCCGTTGTGCAGAAAGTCTGCTCAAAACTGCTAGCAAGTTAAGCAGTGGAGAGACCTCCTCTTCAAAATCTAGAAAGAAGCTACTGCCCCAGGGTGTGGATTCCCATTCATTGTCCATTCACAGAATCACAGAATGATACAGAGCTGGAAGGAATCTCTGGAGATCATGTAGTCCAACCCCCCTGCCAAAGCAGGTCCACCCAGAGCAGGTCCAACGGGAGCATGCCTAGGCGGGTTTGGAATGTCTCCAGAGGTGGAGACTCCACCACCTCTCTGAGCAGCCTCTTCCAGGGCTCTGCCACACTCAAAGGGAAGAAGCTCTTCCTCATGTTTGGGTGGAACTTCTTATGTTCCAGTTTGTGCCCGTTCCCTCTTGTCCTGTCACTGGGCACTACTGAAAAAAAGACTGGCCTCACCCTCCTGACACCCATCCTTTAAGTATTTGTAGGTGTTGATCAGATCCCCCTGCAGTCTTCTCTTTTCCAGACTGAAAAGACTCAAATCCCTCAACCGTTCCTCATAAGAGGGATGCTCCAGGACTTTCCTCATCTTTGTAGCCCTCTGCTATATCTTCTCCAGCAGTTCCCTGTCCTTCTTGAACTGAGGAGCCCAGAACTGGACACAGTGCCCCACATAGGCCTTTCATCCTGCCAGGGTGAGCACAGCCGGGTTGGCGTAGACTGGTGGTGTGAATTGTGTAAGCAAGTTCTGTCTGTTTTGCCTGAGCTCTATGGAGTGTCTCTGTCCTCAGCTAGGGAAGTAGCCACAGGCATTAGAACTCGATGGTCTTTCAGGTCCCTTCCAACTCTAACCATTCTATGATTTAGGATTAGTCATCAGCCTGCTGACAAAGCTGACCTTGGAAGAAAATGAGTGCCCACGGGCTAGATTTAGGTGGAGTGCTGGCTTTTCTGAAGGATAAATGGTGGTAAGAACTTGTGTTACTCCTCTGCTTGGCAGTGGTGAGAGCACATCTGGAGTGCTGAATCTGATTCTGGGCACAGAAGCAGTAGCACGAGAGATGTGGGCATGTTGGAGTGAGTCCAGCAAAAGGCTACAAAGGTGATGAGGAGTTCGGAGCATTTGTTATGTGAGGAGAAGCTGAGAGAGGTGGGATGTCTGAGCCTTACAGATGAGAAGAGATCTCAGGGAGACCTCATGCATGTGAATAAATACCTGATGCTGTGGGAAGTAAAGCAGGTGGAGGGCCAGGCTCTTCACAGTGGTGGTCAGTGAAAAGACAAAAGACAATGAGCATAGGTTAAAATACTGGATATTTGGCTCAAATATAAGAAAACCTTTATTTACCATGAGGGTGATAGAGTACTGGAAAATGTTGCCCAGGAGGTTGTGGAGTCTGTGCCCTTGGAGATGTTCAAAAGCCAAGTGGACATGGACCTGGGCACCCTGCTTCAGCAGACCCTGCTTCAACAGGGAATTTGGACTAGATGATTTCCAGAGGTCCCTTCTCAGCTTGTCTTTTCCTGGCTGATCCCGTGACTCAGCAGTTGCAAAGGGGCACACGATGAGCACAGAATCTCCTCTGAATCTGAATTTCAGTGCTGCACACATCCACAGTGAAACTTTTCTGACTTTTTTTTTTTTTTTTTTTTGAATCAGCAAAATGGATGTTTTAATGGAAGGAGCTTATCTAGGCAGAAAGTAGAGAATCCTTCCCAAGGAAACAGAAGCCAGGGGTGAGTGCAGCGGGATGAATGGTGGTTGCACAAGAGTTGGCAAATGCAACTATTTCCAAATATAATGGCATTAAGTGTTCATTGTGAAATTAGATCGGCTTTTTAAGAGCTGCAGGGTGAAAAAACACAGTATTCAGCTAATTAGACAAAGTTAAAAGATAATGTTAAACACTTTCCCTTCAAAATGTATTTGTCTGCACTACCATGCATTTTAAAATAGAACTGCTTGAGATGGCAGTGTTATCAAGTGATCTGCCATTAAAGGAATTATAATTCAGGTCTTTTTAATTCCCTATTGTGGAAATCTTTAAATTAGAACATATCTAAACTGTACAAATCGGTAGTTCTCCTAGAACAATGCTGACACAGTTCTCTGATGTTCATTAAAAAATTTTATGCCTTGATTTCTATATAATGGAATGTGAGGAAATTTAACTATACTTCACTGGGGTTTGTGCCTGATACAGCTAATTACTAAAGCATCTGCCCAACTTTAAACATGTAAGTAGCTTAATCAAAGTTGGTGAGACTACTGACGTGCTTAGATGAACTGTAACTCTAGATACCATTCTTCATTTTGAGTGTCATGAGTCAAAGGCTATCGCTTTTAAGAATACAAGGCAAGTAGTTAGTCATCAGAAGTATATCAAGTCGAGAATATTAAAACTGACATCAAATGAATGGTTACTTTTGATAACTTACATCTGTGCATTTAAAACCAGGCCTTACTCTTGCATATGCTTATCGGCTGTTGAAAGTGCACTGCTCAGCAACTTTGAGGTTCTTTAATAGACTCTAGCAACAAGAAAGCTTGGTGATGAACCTCCTTTGTAATTAAAAAACCCCTATTAATCATAGACAAAATGTTCTGTATTTTCAACAGATATCTTATAATCTTTCCCTAAGAAAGCAATTTGAATTTTATTTTTTTTCTTGAGCCAAAAGACTGTAACATTAACTACTGTAAGACAAATAATGTTACTGAGTATATATTTCCATTCTGTTTAGCTTTTAACTCTTTTTTTCTTTTTATGCTAAAGCTCTTTGAGATTGGAAGAATTGGTGTGGGACTGGGTCATAATTTGAAACAGGCATTTGGTTCATATTGGAAGTTTAATGTTTAGGGTTTTTTGTTTTGGATGAGATTTGCTGTCCTCCTCCTAAGGATAACATATGGCCAAATTATTTATTTTGCTCTTCTTATCCCAGATCCTGCTTATACAAAAAAATCTGGTGATGTGCTTATCCTTAAGCACGGGCTTCCGTATACCCTTATGTAAAGATGTAAGTGTGTACTGGTGTAGCCTGTTGAATTAAGGGCCAGAAGCATATAGTAATTTGATTATGAAATGTACTTGTCTGTCCCTGGGGGCCGTAGGCATGCTTTCAGTATTTAGTATAATATTTTCAGTATTTGCTGCAAACGTAGCCACCGCAAAACAAATCTGAAAATAATTCTGCAACTCATGCCACATGTCTGCGATTCCACACGTAATCTGCGCATGGGGAAGCAATGAGCTGCTCCTCGCAGACCTTCCAGCACAGTAGTGCTCAGCCTTGGGGACAAATCTCTCTGTGATCAGGGTCACCCCATGTTCAGGGCTTTGAAGAAGGTGCCTAACTGTCTCGCAATCTGTGTACCATAAGGAGCTACTAAGATGCATTTGTTCAGATAATTAAAAGTACATTTTCAAGCAGTAATTGTGAGGTCATGCACTGCCATTCAAATATTTGATTTCATATAATTAAACAGTGCGTTACTGTTCCTTACAAATACGTTCTAGCTGAAGAATTTTATCTTATTGCTTTTATTTGGGACGTATCTGGAGAATATTGTGCCTGGCGTGGAAGCTAGTTACTAGCTTACTGAAACTTTTTTTCAGAGTTGTAACGGGATTTTCTTAGCCTGTCTCAAATTAACAGAGTGCACTTGAAAGAAACTCCCAGTTCTGCCTTTGTCTGCCGATGGAAAGACTCCCACAGGCTTCTGTAGAAGTTAGTCTGGGCATAGAGATGAAAAAGATGTTAATGCTGTGGGAAACCTTGCATATATGGGAAAAAAATTGAAGGACTGTCTTTGTAAAGGCTCTGCCCAGTGCACTCCTGGCTAAACTGGTCCAAACAAGTAATATTACTAGTTAATAACAGCCTAAACCAGATGTTTGTCAATATTTTTGTATTATTTTTTATCTCAGAACAACTACACAATAAATTTCTAATCTGTTTATGAATCAGAAAAAAGAGATGGAGGGTAAAGTTTTCGTTATGATTTTTTTATATTTTTATCCAATCTAATATTTAAGGGAATAATACAGTATTTTCAGGAGAAAAGGTAGAATGTCCTAGACAAATGGTATTTGCTTTGGGACTGTTTTTGTTGTTACTTTAATAACAAGTCAATAGAATCAGTGCTCCATGAAGTTTCAGTTGGAAACAAAAGAACTGATAAGAATTTGCCTTTTTGCTAAGGCTGGATTCTGTCAAACTCGAAATGGTTTCTGATAACGTGAAAACATCATAACGCAAACTTGCACAGTGTATAAATAACACTTTAAGTTCCTTTTTTCCTTTTTAAAGTATCTTGTCTTGGACAGAATGGCAAATTCTGCCAAGTGGAACTACTTTCACCTTTGCATGATATGGATGTAATTTAAAGTAGCCCTAGGTGTTGTTCTTGCTATTTATTTAAAGTATTTGTACAAGAATAAAAGCCACTGAGATGAAACATCACATACCTAGAGTAGCCTGTCTGCAGTAAGAATAATATTGATTGCTGTGGCAGAAAACTGTGAAGCCAGGTCACCTTCCCGCCATTGATTGTTGATTGTCTTCTTCCAACCTGCCAATGATTGCTGCATTAATTGTGCTGCTGAACTTAGCGATTTCTTATGTTGTTTATTTTTTCCCTATTTTACCTCCATCCATTTTTCTAAAATGATTGAAATGTACTAGCCATAAAAAAGGCTTGAAATAGGAGATAGAGGAGTTTAAAAGAAAAAATGTTTTTAAAATGCTGATCGACAACATGAAATAAAATTACTGTCATTACATTTCTCTTGTCAAGACTCAACCAAATTTGAGAACGTGGACAGAAGAAAAGAAACCCAGGAAGAAATACAAGGGGCTGCTAGGGAAAGATTTCTGGAATGTGGGAAAAAAAAAAAAAAAAAAAAAAAAAAAAAAAAAGAGGAGCTGGTCTACAGCCCTATGTTAAATGTTTTATTTTGGTAGTTTGTTTCAGTTAAGGCAGGGTCCAGAGGAGGGCCATGAAGATGCTCTGAGAGCTGGAACACCTCTCCTATGAGGACAGGCTGAGAGAGCTGGGACTGTTCAGCCTGGAGAATAGAACACTCCAGGGAGACCTTGGAGCAGCCTTCCAGTACCTAAAGGGGGCTTGTAAGGTAGATGAGGACAAACCTTTTGGCAGGGCCTGTTGTGACAGGACAAGGGATGATGGCTGTAAACTAAAAGAGGGAAGATTCAAGCTAGATAGAAGGAAGAAATTTTTTACGGTGAGGGTGGTGAGACGCTGATGCAGGTTGCCTGGAATGGTGGTAGATGCCCCAACCCTGGAACCATTCCAGGCCAGGCTGGAGGGGCTCCAAGTGATCTGATCTAGTTGAAGATGTCCCTGCTCATTGCAGGGGCATTGGACTAGATGACCTTTAAAGGTCCCTTCCGACCAAAGCTATTCTATGATTGTGTGAACACAGTGTAAATATGGGACCTTGTAACTCCTCTTCTGTGTCTGCTCAATGCTGCAGGGATGGAGGATGACGCACAGTCCGAGTACACATTATACCTCTTTCCTGGTGATGGAAACTCCCATTCTTATGCAAGTGATGTGACATAAACAGTCTTGACCAAAAAAACTCTCTAAACTTGATTGTGTAGGAACTAACCTGGTGTATCTGGGATGGATAAAAATGAAGAAAAGAGCATAAAGAGTCATCATTTTACATAGTAGGCCCCAATGGTCCTAGGAGAGAGAGAAAATGAGATAATTTGTATCATTCATATCTAAGCATTTCCTTCTGAGCTCTGTATCCCTAGTTCTGTTTAGAATTGCTTTACCTTAATATGCGTATGGACGCAGAAGACGGATTTCATGGAGTGGTTAGATGGAAACACTTAAATGCACAACGTGCCTGTTGCCAAGCTCCGTTACTGAAAGATTTGTTTCTACCTGCTTGTATTTTACCTACCTCCTTGCAGCAATTCATGCTTAATAGAAGTGCCAATGAAGTGGATGCTGAACAAAAGCTTTGCAGGCATTTTTCTTAGGGAGTCAGGAGACTTGCAGGCTGAAATCCTCAGTGAGCAGAGGGGATGCTTCATTCCCTGCCCTGGCAGCTCCTGAGTGGTTTGCATGCATCCTAAATTAGTATGGTCTTGCTTCTGATGCCTAACCATCCCTGAAATTCTGCTATAGCAGGCAACCTGAGGGATCAGATCCTTCATGAGAGTTAATTTTGACTGGGTGGGTTACGATGGTAAGCATAGCAATTTTTCCAGGAGATGTGAGTTGAGCTTTCTTTATATGCCAGTCTGGTTTTTCAAGCAGCTGGTGAGTGACTTAGAGCAACCTTCTCATTTCCAAGCTTAAGAATTGAATCAGCGGAGTTGTTGTGCTACTCTCTAGATTATTGTCAAAGGTCCTGATGCTGTTCTGCAATTTCATCTACTTATTTTTCACTTTTAAGCATACATGAGCAAGAACATGTACACATATGTGACTCCATTTGTGGTCCTTGTGTGACTTTTATAGTGAGCATTCATGTTCTACTAAGCTAAGTAACATACTCAGCCTGTGATAACACCTGAATTTCCCAGCTGTGGTAACAGCCCCGTTGCGTTGTGTTGCATGCAGATATTCAGAGGTGCTTCAATTCTAGCTTAAGATACAATGAGCAGTTTTAGTTATGGGCAAGAGGAAAGGAAAAAGGTTTCCTGACCACTTTCAGCAATATATAGCCCATGGCTTATCCCCAGAAGCCCTCAGACACCTGTATGGATGATCTACATGGGCAGCACTGCACCGCAGAAACCTCTCAAGCTGGAAGAGTGGCAGGGAGTTTTCCCGAAGGATAAGCTGGAACACGGCAAGGCTCCAGGAGATAGCGGAGAAGAGGTTTATTCATCCAAAAGGGTACCATCCTTACTCCTGACGTTGGCAGTTTATGTGCTCAAATCAAGGCATTTGTCTTGATCTGTGCTTTTAAAGCCTGAATCAGCAAGTGCTGAACAAGTCACCGATAGCTGGTTTATAGCCATTTTGCTTGTACCACTGATCTCAAATGAACACCACATCCCCAGGCAGATCAGGAAACTAAACCTTTGTCTTTATCCTTCTTGCACGTTCTCAGCTCATTTCAGTTGGGATAAAAGCTGGTTCCCAAACCAAACAAGTGGTATTAAAGAGCAGCAACACTGACAAAGTATCTCATTTGAAAACATCGAGGCATTTGTGATTCCATGCAGCAAAAGAAAATCCTGAATTTCTTCAGCTATTGGTTTCATTGTGTTGCATACAATATATTGATGTTGCTTTTACCCAGTCTCATAATACAAGAGCATTCAACATTTTGTAATACTCATTGCACTTATATTTTCATCTGATTCTCAATGTGTTTAACGGTTTCCAAATCAAGAGGACAGAAAGTATTAATTTTTCTTTTTAAATGTGCTTTTACATACAAGCCAGGCAAGATTTCAAGCAGAGCTCGCTGTGCTAACAGTGTAGGTCCAGGCACATTATGCATGCCAGAAAAAGAGCATCTGTAAATGTTGTTACAGGGAGATAGATGTACCATGACGTTTCAAAGGCCTGGAGAGGCATGTGGAAGCTGCTTCTGATAATACAGCTGACAAATTAATGATTTCTGGTATGAAGCTCTTAGAAGGCTTTCTTTTTTTTTTTTTTTTTTTAAATATCGTAAGTCTGGACATGTGGATTTTGGACATGTGGAAAAAGTAGAGTTAAAGAGCTGATAATTCAGGTTGTTGCAATAACAATTCCAAGACCCAGTTTTAAAGGCCACCTCTGCCTTAAATGGCTTGAAATGCAATACCTTTCATAGATACAGTGGGAAAGAAGCAACTCTCCTCATCCCTGCCTTTGATGACGAGGTGGAGTGTTCCTTAGGGAAATTTGTCTAGTGAAGAAGGTTTCCAGGTTGGTGCTATAGGCCAGATACATCTGGTATATTGACATCTTTTTCATCCGTCTTTTCTACAACGATCACAGACCTGGCGTTAGTACCTTGTATCCACCCTTCCTACAGATTTGGGGTGGTGTCCTGTTTAGCTACGGTAGCAGCTGCCCAAGTTTCACAATTTACTTATTCCTTCAAATTATCTGCACTCTGCTTGGACACCATTCCATTCTTCTTTTTTTTTTGACTCAGGATTTATTAAATAAAAAGGAGGAGGGTAGTATTGTTATCTGAGAAGATCAGATGTGTCATGTAAGCTGTAAAGTCAGGCACCTGCATCCATCAAATATTTAAGACAACATCTTAGGATAAAATGTAGCGCAGTTTTTTTAATTTTATAACCCCTTCCTAGAGTACAAAACCAATCCTGCTAGAAATTCAGTTTCTGAAGGAAAGAAGGCTTAAAATTGCATTTGATAATCAAATTTCTCCACCTATCTCCCTGTTCTTTAAATGTATATTTAAAAATACGCACTGATACTTTTCCAAAAATCTCAGTAGATTTCTTACCTTCGTAAGATGATTTTTTTTCCCAGCGCTACTCAACTACTCTCTCTATTCCTTGACTTTTTTTTTTTTTTACAGCAAGCAATTCTGCAGATGTATGAAGTACTAAACAACTGTTATTATAACGTTATTCGTAGTGCTGTATGGAAGCATAAATTCAGAATTAACATCATACTCAAGAGAAGCTGAATATATTTTAATAGATGTCCCCGATGACTTCAGTGTCTGGTAGCCAGACAGAAACAAAAAGCCTACGTGTTACAAGACGTTACCAACTTTTCTATCAGCAGATGATAATAGGAGTTGTTTGCTAAGGTGCAGAAAACTGCAAAACAGATTAGACTGGGGAGAAGATTGTTCGATAGTCCTGTTCAATAGTGTCTATCTACTAATTGCAGCCAGTTAGGAAGAAGTAAAAGATCCAGCTCTGTTTCATCTGGCTTTGTAAAAATGCAAAAAGTGGTGCGTGATTTTGATACAGTAGGACATCTGTAAATGAGGAGAGGTTTACTGAAGTATTTCGTTTCAGTAGCAGTAAAAAAGAGCCTACTGCTCAAATCATTAGCTGGCTAAAAATCTGGCATTCTTTTCGAAGACTTTACAAGTTTACATTAAGCATGCTTTCAGTTGTCAGGCTCCTGTTGTGACATATTGTTTGAGTCAGACTTCATCAATATACAAAGCATTACTTGAGGTCTGGTGGCATGTGTGTACACTCGATATACTATGTATAAATGGAAGCGATACAGGATTCTGTAATTACTACATTTCTTTTTTAACTCATAAATATTTGGTGCATTAAATTTCTGCCCTGCATTTTTCAGAAACCAATTAGTTGGTTGCTTTATCTGCACAAAGTAGATAAAATATCATGGTATTGATGATTTTGCATGTGCAGATGTTTTGCTTTTAGCACATCTGTATGCAATAAATCTATTTTCTGTGTAGGAATGGTATTTTATTATATGATTTAATATGGAATCTTGAATAAATAATTTAAATTGAAATTCTTTCTTTGGGAGCACACCAGAATTATTCTCAATAGCTGAGCATACCACATATATCCTTTTTCTGCACATAAATACATTAGCCAATTGCTTTAAAAAAGCAATAGTTTTACTAATATTACTTTACACACAAATATATCTATGTTAAAAATTATTTTATGTGTAGACCGCCTGGATTTTAGTTGTTTCTTATGCTTCTCCCACCACAGATGTGCTAGCCTGGAGATGGGGTTTGCGGCTACGTTGTGGCCTTGGCCGCAAGGAATAGAAATGAGGTTCAGGGAGAGAAGAGTGGGAAAGTTGGTTTCCTTCTGTCCATCTGTCTTCTGCCAGTTCTCTGTGAGCCAGGGCAGCAGCGGGGCAAGGCAGATGCAAAGCCAAGCCTCCTATACTGTAAAACCTGTGTACATTGGTGTCTAAGGACAAAACTTGTGCCTTTGCCTATGTGTGGATTTGTGTAGAGAGTGGAGCCGGCTGTGTATGCTCCCCAGGCAGGACGTTGGCTTTAATCCACAACCAATAGTTCACCCACCAGTTGCCGAGAGTAGGTTTTGATTAGTTCTTGGCTGTAATTGTAAGTACCAAATGCAGTGAGATTGGAGCACCTCTTCTGTGAGGACAGGCTGAGAGAGCTGAGGCTGTTCAGCCTGGAGAAGAGAAGGCTCCAGGGAGACCTGAGAACAGCCTTCCAGGATCTGGAGGGAACTCCAGGAGAGCTGCAGAGGGACTCTTGGTCAGGAAGTCTAGTGATAGGACAAGGGGTAATGGTTTTAAATTGGAAGAGGGGAGATCTAGATGAGATCTTAGGAAGAACTTCTTTGGTGTGAGGGTGGTGAGGCACTGGAACAGGTTGCCCACAGAAGTTGTGGCTGCCCCATCCCTGGAAGTGTATAAGGCCAGGCTGGATGGGGCTTGAAGCAACCTGGTGTGGTGAGAGGTGTCCCTGCCCATGGCAGGGTGGTTGGAACTTGATGATCTTGAAGGTCCCTTCCAACTCTAACAATTCTATGATTCTGTATCATTATGCTGGCACGAGAGGTGAAGGGTATGAGGACGGTGTGGTCCCTGGGGAAGCCAGGACACCATGTCCTGTTCTTCCGTAGGGTCTCACTTCACAGAATGTCTGGGAGAACATAACTCCTGCAACCTTTCTGGTCCATCTCCCAGAGCCATTACCCAAGTGATGCTAAAGCAGCCGCGCAGGGCCCTTCCTCAGCAGCAGAATCGCACGGTCCGTTACCTAATTCTCCACGCTGGAGGAAGAAGAACCCCCCTTTCTAGCAAGGCAATCTGGCTCTAACGATGGATGCACAAGAAAGAAGATACCTCTCCTCGGCCAGTCCTTGTAGTTCTCTCTGTGAGAAAGCAGGACAGGCAAATGGCAAGTGGTTTCCTTTCTTCAGTGTTTCTGTTTTCCATTTTAAATAACTAAACGGACAACGTGGCTTTTTTCGTGATATCTATGGTCAGTAGACAACAGTTATGTCACCGTGTCACCATCCAGCAGGTAGCTACATGACTCTTTCGTGGGGTTGTTCTTTTGGTTTTGTTGGGTTTTTTCTGTGGTCCACTGCCAAATCTCAGCAGCCAGCTAGTTAACTTTATTACCAGAGTGCTTCTGTGTGATTAGGGATAGTTCAGAGGCTTTGGCTCTTGTTTCTTCCACTGGTCCATCTGAGTTTGAGGATTATTGGGCAGTAGCACAAAGGTTTTTGTATCCTTCGTTTGCCTTCGAGGGGTCGTTGTTGGTTGTCTACGTATATAAATGTGTGGATATAAACAAATGTATTCGGGACTGGAACAAACCTGTTTGCAACTATTTGTTTGCTGGGTGTTTATTCCTCCTAATAGGAGTCAGGTGTTTTACGAAATATTTTCTATCTGGTGTCTGTGTCCTGGTGCAGCCATCTTGAGCATATATTATGTACTACAAATATCTTTTCCTAGATACTATTCCAATTTTTTAAGTAATGCCCTAAATCCTTGTAAACTGATCTCTGGTAATGTATTCAGAAGTAACCCTAGGCATCAAAAGTTTTTGAGGGTTTTGTTTTTTGGTGGTTGGGGTTTTTTTGTTTTTTTTTTAAATTGCTGGTTTAAGGCAGAAACATGTGCTGCTTTCTAAGCATATGGTGTTACCTAGTGCTATCAACATGACCGTTCTGGTTTTTATTCTGTATGATGTGAGCCTGCGTATCCGTGTGTATATTCTGCCTAGCTTGGGAAGTGATGTCCATGAGTCTGATCGCTTCCTCAGCTTTGCCACAAGACAAAGCCAGTGATATTTTTGGTCGTGGCTGAGTGATTCTATGCTACGGTCAGAGCAGCGTGTCCCAGGACCAAAGCACAGAAACCATTTGTACTGGTTTTGCTTCCAGCCTTGAAGGTTGGGCTCTTTGTGGGGTTTGGGTGGGTTTTTTGGGGGGCTGAGAGTGCATGTGTGCATTCTATCTCCAATCTTTGCCCCCGTGACCAGTCTGGGACTGGGCAATAGAACCTGGGAACCAGCAGGAGGAGTAATGTGTGGCCTGGCACCGGTGAGGTCTTCTGACTTGTAATCCCAGATGTAGAAGGAAACTTGACTGGGCTTGCAGGGCATAGAATTTGCTAAGATCTAGTGCAAGAGAAGCTTTAAACTGTTTTGAGAGAGCTATAATGGTCTAGTAGGTCAGGAGCAAGGTAAGGCAGTGTTCTTGATTTCTATCCCTGGCTCTGCCAGCTGCTTGCTGTGTGACCTTGGGTGAAAGACTTATTCTCTCAGTGTCTCAGTTTACGCATTAGTGAAATGAGAGTAATGATAGTTACCTATCTCGCTGGGGCTTTTTGAGGCTTAATTAATTGATGTTTGCAAATCACTTCGCGATCCTCTAGTGAAAGTTGTTAGAGAACTGCCAAGTATTTATCCTCTCTGTTGGTTTTTTTTTTTTTTCCTCCTGCTAGTCTGCACTAATCCATCTAATATCTAAAAGCGTGCTCACAGCTAGCAACAGATACTAGCCAAATTGCTCTTAACAGGAGATGTATGGAAGCTTTTACAAAATTACTTTTGCCAATTACCATACTTTTTGAAGTACCATGTGCAGGGATGCAGTGAAGTGCAGTGCAGACAAGTGTCTGTGCTACTCGCTGAGCTGACTGCGGTTGTGATTTCTCATGTAATACCTTTCAACGGGTCCAAATGTGTAGGACTGTTTTGAATTTCAAGTATGCCTTTCTTTTAATTGATTTGCCTTTGGAAAATTCTTTGGAGCTCCTAAAATTTTTTCTGATGTTTCTGATTTCACATCGGCATGCCAGTAATTGGAATGCATGTCTTCTAGATTGGGGCAGCAGACGAGCATACAGATTTAGCACTATGACTTATTTTGTGGTTTCATCTCAATCTAGGAGGAGCTTACAAACTCTGTCCTGCAAGATGTTTAAGGTGGGCAGAACCTTCAAGTCTTATAAAGTCTTGTGGAAGCCCACGGGTGCATCCTTGTAGGTACAGCATCATCAGAAATTCAAATCCTCATTTGGTTTGCCAGTGTAAAGGAGCTACATTCTGACCTGGAAACCACACTGAAACACAAATGTGAGGAAATATAATCAGTCCCTGGTCAAAATGTGCCTTGAGACCTGGCAGAGTGCAGGTCTGAGCACAAGGGTGGGAGATTATCACTGGATATAAGAGACTGCTGCTCAGAATGGTGGAACTGGGCATCAGAAAGTGTATCTGAGAAGCTATCAGGAAATTTAAACATTGGATGTTGCAATAAGATGGGAAGTGATCCATTTTAAACATGAACTAAACTTCTCAGCCTTTGTATTTCTTCTAGACATCAGTGCCAGGGTTAAGGAAGGACAGAACTTTTGCCTCTAGAATAGCGTGCTGGTTTAGCAAGAGAGCATGTGTGTTGATAATGTATATTCTCATTTGGAAGTATAAGGACAAGCTCTGTCAGGAGTGGGGAGGAAAAACCCCACTCTGCCCTTGCATGGGGTGGCCTGGGGCAGCTTGCAAGCCAGGCTTTCACTCCTTCTTTTGTCCTGGCCCACTTCATCTTCCTGGCATGGCTCTCCATCTCTTCTTTACATCCTGAGGTCTTGTTGTGGAGTCAGCCCTTGGAACAGACTTGGACTGTGGTACCTGGGTTGTGAGCAGTGCCAGCGTCCAACAAGGGAAGGCAGGAAGAGTAAGGAGCTCCTGATACTCCAGTTATACCAGTACAAACATGCCTACCAGTGAATATAAAACAGAAAGGAGCGCAGCCCAGACCTTTACGAGCCTGCTGAGCCTCTGAAACCCTTCCTTTCTTGAGTGGTACAGCTCATCTCCTGGTGGTTTTCTTTTTCAGTAGGTACAGCTGGAGGAAATAAGAACATGCTAAGGGTTTTATTTCTCTCTGGAATTAAGTGTAGAAATACTGATATTTCCTGTTTAGAAATAAGTTCAGAGAAATAAGATCAACACAGTGTTCCCCAGAAAAATGGGACTGCTCAGTTACCCGATCTTCAAGTTTCTCTTTGTCTTCCTCTGGCTACAGGAAGCCCCAGGCTCATGGCATCTTTTGGGGCATCTTTACCCTGAATTCAAAGCAGCTGAGGGCTGAAAACACTGCCAGAGACGTGTGTATTGCATGTGGCATTGAGCAAGAGCCCAAAACATCATGTTCCCTGCTCTGACATGAGCTTGAAGTTCTCTCTCCAAGGCCTCTCCACCTCCTGTGCCATATGGGTGGTAGAGCTGTCCCGCAACAGGGATGTCCTTGGTGGCAGAGCCAGAGCACACCACGTGGACCTGTGGTGGACCTGGTAAGTTTGGGCTTCTCCTAGTTCAAAATCTGTATGCTTCCACAGAAGGTTTGTCTTTCTGCAAGTTGGTGTTTTCTTATGAAAGACATCTCCATGGAAAAATCTCAGCCAGCAGTGGCATGGGGCCCATTGCTCTTCTATTTACTTTTCTGTGTTTCAGGAGCATCTCTGCATTTATCAGCTGAAAATCAACCCTAATTTCTACCAGCATTGAAGATGCTCATTATAGCCAGTGCGTGTGAAGGAATGCAGGGTTGCCTAGTAGGGGATCACTGCTGTTTGTGTTCATTATTTAGCACTAAGTAAAACAGCAGCTCTGGTTACAATATAGAAGTACAGAGTGTCTTTGTTATTATTAGAGGTGAATATGGTGAGTGTGAGAATCAAAACAATCTGATTTTACTCAAAACTGCATTAAATTCAAGGGTCAGCAGAGTTCTTGTAAATGACATTTATTATCTACTACTGTATGCACCCTCCCGTCCTTTCCTCCATGCTAATCTTTACTTTCTGGCTGTTCGCTTTCCTTCTGGGGTTTTTTTGTTTAAAGTTTTCTCCCCTTCCTGCTTTGAACCCTTTTTCTGCAGGAGTGCATTTGGAGATCTGCCTCTTCCTGCCAACTGAGCCCCTTCACTGTGGATCCCTTCAGAAAACCTGCTTGTCCCTCATCACCAGCTGGTGACACCGCTGTTGATGTTACCAATGCACGTAGGGTGTCAGTATGTCTCACGTTTAGGTCCCAGTATGTTTCTTGTGGTGGCAAAATATTTTGTGGGGCTTTTTAACTTGAATTGTTTTGGTGATGCAGCTTTGACCTCAGCACCATGTTTGGATGAGTTTCGCAAATGAGCTGTTTTGCAGGGTGGGAGTGATCAACTGGAGAGTGATGGGAGCTCCTTGAGTTGGCTTTGCTGCTGTTGGAAATCCATTTTGCAATTACTCTCTTGGAAAACTGTACATAGAATTAAGTATTGCTATGGACAACTGAGCTGTAGGAAGCTTTTTTCCTTTCCTGTTTTTTTTAACCAGTGTTAGTATTGCACTGGATAGACTGGAGTCTGGAACATGCATGGGAGGCCTGGTTTTACCCAGTGGATGGATTAATTTGGAATAGGTGTAGAGTTTGGGAGATATCTTCTGGCAACTGTTAACAATGATGGGAGGAGTACTAAAACCAACCAGGTAATGCAGCATAGCAAGGATGATATTTTCTGTTGTGTATTAATACTCCTGCCACTGTTGGTTGCACCAAAATAGAGTGCAAGTTGGAAGAGTTCCCAGGCGAGCCTAGAGCAGGTAAATCACGTGCAAGATTTTAATTTTCCAATGTTAAACAAATGGCCTTCAGATGAGTGAATAGAAATGTAAATAGCAATCTGGTAACAATTTGGTGATTGATTTTTAACTTTGACTCTAAGCATACACTTTTGGAAATTTCTGCTTTATTTTTATGAAAGTCTTTTATGTTAGGTGCAGTTTATTGGCCTTCTTAATGATGGCTGGCTTCACCGCAGAGAAGAAACAAAAGGAAAACAGACTTGAGCTGCTTTGGAAAATAACTCGAAGGTAGGAGTTGGACAAGAGAAATAAAAGCTCCTCAGATCCTAAATGCATTGCTGCACCATTACTTCCATTTAGAAACTGACAGAATGCAAAATGTTCAGAATAAGCCCTCCAAAGCTGAGCGCACCGAGGTATAGTCGAAGCTCAGACTGTGCAAAGTAATGGGGGAAACTTACCTGTGTTTCCTGCCCTGTTTTGAAGGTCGTTCTCCTGGTTTCAGTTGCTTTAGTTGTCTGGTTTGTAGTAACTCCTTGTGACATGGTCCAACAGGCAGAGAATACCTTAAGTGCGTTTGTCCTCTGTATTGTTTCTTCAGTAATAGCCTTGTTACGTTACTGCTTGTGGTGTCACCATTAGTCATATTTTGTAGGTGATGTTTCACTGGGTTTTTTTAGTTGGCAGGTAATGAAAAACGCTTGGGATAGAACTTTAGACTGAAAGGAAAAGTTCACTTCCCAGCCCATCCGTGTCAGTGGAGAGCTCCCAACCAGTTGATCAACTGTCTCATGGTGAGATAAGGGATTGACTCTCCTTGGGAGATGCTCATATCCTGCACTGGACCCAGACCTGTGTGCATCCGAGTGAAATTTCCATACTTCACAAAGGGAAATGCTTTGCGTGTGCACACACAATGGCATTAAATACTGTACAAAACTTTTCCCAGAGAGACCTCAAATGGCATTCCCAAGTATCCCTTGTTATGGCAAAGTCTCGCATCAGATCTGGTAGCCAGGCAAAGCCTGTGACGGAAGGGTAAGGATAAGAGTGTTCAGTGAATTATGCTTAGACATAGACCATGGACAATTATACAAAGAGCCTCTCTATTGAGATTTCTTCCTTGTCCCCAGGCACTTCTGCATCTTGATACTCTTTGCTCGCAGAAATTTTTTGGGGGGGGTTCTGGTCTCAGGGACCTGACTGCAGGGCTGAAGCCCAGCCTTGTCTAGGGCCGTCAGGTACTTGGCAAATACCTGTTGTTGTAGGTGGTCCAATATCTAGTTATAAAGTGTGAAAAATAGTCCGTGAGAAATGGAACAGGATTTTTATCTGTTGAAATTTATGAAGCATATAGCATGTGTGTGTGTGTGTACACGTGTTCACTTCCCCAAAGAGCACTGCTCAAATGACTGTTTACAAAGTTGGATAGCTATCGGGAATTCATTTGTAAGTAGGCTTAAAATACAATTAGCTTGTGGTGCAAAACCCATCATGATAGCTTTGATACTCCGTTATTGACAGAGATTGCAGGGGTAGCACTGAAATTATAAACTAAATCTACAAACCAACTATGAGTGTTTATTTAAAAGAGGGCGTTCAGCTACAGTTCTGAAATGAGTTGCAGCATATACCATTAAAGTACTTGGGCTATAATTAGTGGGAGCCCTAAATGAGATAAGTGTGGCATTTTAGTTATCTGATAACTTTAACAGATGCTAAAAAGAAATCGAACTTGATAAGAATGGCGATAATGTTTTTTACTGAGTGAAAATATCAACAACTAAATATTTAATACCGTCACAGGAAATTTAAATGAAGTCAATTTTCAGAGAAAAATGAGGTGAAGCACTTCCCACAGCAGTATGGTTGAGAGAGGGTTTCCTTTTAAATTTTGATGAGTATTTGTTCTTCTGAGGGTTACATAAGCACTATCACAAAATTCTAAGGCCTCCTTTTTTCCCTTCCTCCATGGCACAACTAAAGGCATGTTTAGCTTGCATGTTAATTCAGAAACGAGCCCGAGAGCTCCGCTCAACATCGCTGTGCTGCAACTTTATGATGTGAACTAATCTGGGAGCTGAGAATCCTCTATTCGTTTTGCTCATGAAATCCAGCCATACTTTATATAAGAATGCGGAGAAGAAAGACAAATGGTTTATCCTCTAAGCCACCCAGCATCCTGCTCTTGATATTTCAGTAACATATGCTAACATATGCTTTCCTCAAGAACTTCAAAAACATGCTTTTAGCAGCAATGAAAATAGTACCATACATCGAATTCAACTTTAAACCTCATAGTTTACCTCTAATACCATTACCTCATGTATAGAAGAAAATGTAAATCTGAAATATGCTGGTGATTATAACCTTTCTTCCTGACAGACACTGCAATATAAATGCACATAAATTGAATTTCTTCTTTAAAGAAATTTGAATACCTTTGGAGCATTTTAGCAAATCATCTCCAGCCCTTATGGCACAACTTCAATGGACTGTGGAAAAGTGCTCTCCCTATGGCATGACTCCTGCAATAGAGGGACACAGTGAGGCAGAGACATGCCAAGAAAAATAGAATGTACTCCATTGATATTCAAAATTTATTTTATTAAACTTGCACAAAAGACTGAAAAACTGGAAGCTGGTTTTATTAGAAAAGGCATTCAGATATTAACTCTACAAGTGCTGTTTGCGTTGCTTGTCAGGGAAAAAATAGCAATCGAAGATATACAGTGTGAACGGTTTGACTTTGCTCCCTAGGAGAGCTGTCTGATTCCTTGTGTTAACCATTAAATCAGAAACTGTGAGAGTGGGTAAGTGGGGAGTAGGAGATCCTGATGCATCAGACAAGAATTCTTAAGAGGGATTCTCCCCTGGGGGTGAAATGAATGCATTTGAGCAATCTTGTGCTAATTAGTAAATATGCCAATTGGTGGATAACAGCCATATTTCAGAATTCCATTTCTAAGGGAACATATGGCAATGTTCCTGAATACCATCAGCTGTCAGTGTTTATCTTAGAATAGGGATGGGAAATGAAGATGCCAAAAAAAGTATTTTTCAGAGCAGCAAATACTAATATTTCCATAATATGTTGGAAGGCTAAACTAACCCAAGTTTCGTTAAGTGTTTGGTTGCGTGGATAATGGCCAAGTTTGCTCTAAGTTTCTTGGATTGCTTTCCTGTTAATCAAAACAAGGCAGGTGTTTACTTTAGCAAGGTGAGATGCTTCAGTGTATTAAAGATCTTTACCTCTTCCTGCATAGTGCAATGCGTATAATTTACGGTGATCTTGGGGACTGAAAGAGCTGCTCATGGATGTAGACTTGCCACGTGATATATTTTAGGATGATCTACTGCCAGGTAAATTCATGGGTTAAGAAAGTTACCTCAGTGGTGAAATATTGCCCATAGCCTTTGGCTCCGCATGTGGTACAGACTTTCCAACTTTAGAAATTGGTAAATGCTGTAACTTGTCAATAAATATGATATGTGTGTGTATGTGTCAACACTGCTCCGGTCTGCCATTACAGTTAATGGTCTGGGTGCTTTTTTATTCCTGCTATAACCACCTATTTTCAGAACATTGTAATTTATGCATAAACATTTCCTCATGGCAAAGATCTGGGATGCCATGTAAGCCAAAATTATTTTGTTTTAAAAAAAAACCAAAACTGTTTCTACACAAAGCTTACAAGTAGAAATTTATATTCTAGAGAATTAGCTTTTTGTAGAAAAGTGATGAATAAGAACTTCATTTATTCATTTTTCTGAGTGACAATGTGTAGGCATCTGAGATGTATGTGGAGCCAGGCCATGGTGCTGGACAACCCCAATGTTTCACTAGAGTCCCATTCCGTTTAAGTAGAATCTAATTTTTCATTATAAAATATGTCACTATCTTCACCATTTCTCCATTCTAATTAGAAGAGAGAGTAGGTAAAAGTTTTAAGGCTTCAAATGGCTTTTAAATTCTGTCCTTTGGACTCACTCTCAATAAAGCAATGAAGGTACTTAAAAGCCTCAACCTCCTTGAGAGCTGCTGGGATTTAGAATCCTATACACCAGTATTAAAGTGTCTAAAGATTTCAAACAGTCACTTTAGTTATATTTTTTTTATATAGCTATTTTCCTGCTCTTTCAGACACCTGACTGCATTTGGGAATCTGGTCCTGAGACGCATCTGAATGTCCTGTGCTCAAAATGTGAGCCAAGTCAGCTGGAGCAATGCGTTTGTCAATGCTAGCCATTTCAAGTAGAATTTGTGTGAGATTTTTGATGTGGCTTTAAATCTAAATTAATTCCAAATCCTAACTGTAGAATCATAGAACCATAGATTGGTTAGAGTTGGAAGGGACCATAAAGATCATCCAGTTCCAACCCCCCTGCCCTGGGCAGGGACACCTCCCACCGCACCAGGTTGCTCCAAGCCCCATCCAGCCTGGCCTTGAACCCCTCCAGGGATGGGGCAGCCACAGCTTCTCTGGGCAACCTGTTCCAGTGCCTCACCACCCTCACACCAAGGAAGTTCTTTCTAGTATTTAATTCTCCACAGAATAATATGGGGTTGGAAGGAACCTCTGGAGATCATCTAATCCGACCCCTTGCCAAAGCAGGTCCTCCTAGAACAGGTTGCACAGGAATGTGTCCAGATGGGTTTGGAATGTCTCCAGAGACAGAGATTCCACCACCTCTCTGAGCAGCCTCTTCCAGGGCTCTGCCACCCTCAAAGTGAAGAAGTGTTTAGATGGAACCTCTTATGTTCCAGTTTGTGCCCATTTCCTCTTGTCCTGGGCACAACTGAAAACAGACTGGCCCCATCCTCCTGACACCCACCCTTTAAGTATTTATAGGTGTTCATCAGCTCCCTTCAATCAACAACTTAATTTAAATTTTTACAACAATTTAATTTACAATCATTGCCTCTTGTCCTGTAGCTACACTTCCTGACAGAGTCCCTCTCCAGCTCTCCTGTGTGCTCCCTTCGGGTACTGGAAAGCAGCTATATGGTCTCCATGGAGCTTTATAGCAAAGATGGGAGGACTTCAAGTGCAAATGCTTCAAGCCAATGCTCTGGTTTAGTTGCTGTGGGGAAATTGTATTATCCTGCACTGGCCAGGATATCTGGGATATCGTGGTGCCAGGACCGTGGGAGAGACTAGCACAGAACTCAGCTGGGCAAACCCTGCCTGGAAGATTTTCTTTGTTTCCTGACCTTTTGGCATCACTCCGGGATTGAAGCCAAACACAACCCACTGATGATAATCCACAGTATATGACCCAGTGATAGTTTTAATCTGAAGAACAGCAGCCACTGCAGACCTGGGGGGAGCACAGGCTATGCAGAGCTTCAGGTCTGCA
This sequence comes from Thinocorus orbignyianus, assembly GCA_013400375.1. Classification (NCBI taxonomy): domain Eukaryota; kingdom Metazoa; phylum Chordata; class Aves; order Ciconiiformes; family Thinocoridae; genus Thinocorus; species Thinocorus orbignyianus. The sequence continues at coordinate 49,473 of VXBW01006069.1, read as the reverse complement.
CTGAAAGAGATGCCACTCGTGTCGTAGAAAGAAAGAAAACATAGCCAGCCAAGAGTGCCTGTGGAAAGAAAATCACAGCCTTTGGAAATACAGAACAGAAATTGTTTGATAAAATGGCTACTCTTGTTCCTCTGTCAGGTATTAAAAACATAGAATAACCTACAATATAGTATCCTACAGGGCTGGCAGCTTTCTTGACTTTATTATGACCCTCATTTATGCAGCTCAGTGTCCTGGATTCAAAGGATGGTTTATTCTTCCAGTAGTAAATGTATAGTCCATTCAGGCTCCAAGAAAAGCTTGATAATGTTAAAGTTCATAACTTCAAAAAGTGGAAGGATCATAAAATGATGTCTAAATTTGTAATCTTTAGGTCCCATGATTTTTAAGGCGAGCTTCTAATTTTGGGGCTCAGGTGAATGCTTGGAGTTGGTGGTAATGTAAAGAATGATGAAGTCATTTGAGCATCAGGCTGTCAATTCTCACTTTTGAAAGATCAATTCTTCCTGAAAGAATACTTGCTCCCTTCCAGTATTGATGTATTGATTAGACTGCTGTCTGTGGCAGCTTATTGTTTCATTTGGAAATCTGGATTACATTTGATAAATAAATGCATAATCTTCCCTTTCCCCGACCCCTGTAAAGATGGTCATCTGGAGATAATCTTTAATCACAACTCTAGTCTCTGAAACTGGGGTTTACAATACAAGTGCCAACAAAATTTTAACTGTGCCATAATACAATAGTTATGTAAATACAGTACATAATGTACTTAATATGCTAATCTCTGAACATCAGGAAGCAAAATCTCACTGGAGCAGAACTCGGCTATGGCCTAACAGCCTTTTGCTGGCAGAAAAAAAAAATTTAAAAAAGAATGAATTACAAAGCCTGAAAGTGTGAGCTGCTTCTTTTGGTTAGCCCTGGCATTTCTGGGAGAATGAACAGCACTTCTTAATTTTCACTTCAACCACAAGCTGTTTTTTCTTATGGTGTGTCCTGCCAGTTCGGCTTGATTCTGCCATGTTTTTGATGATTTATTTTTGTTTGACAATAATGTAAAATACAAACCATCTGATACTAGGTTTTAGCTCCATTAGCTGGGAACCACAAACCTATGCCATGTCACTTTTTCTTTTTATAGTGCTGTTTCAAACTTACTGGCATAATTGATCGATCTTTTTCCTTGTCTGGATTAAATGATGTTTTTGGCCAGAGTTTCATACCAGCATGCCAAATTTTCTTACTCTTATGACTCCCATCTCAGTGTTGCACAGGACTAACTATATAATATTCAAATGCCTCATTTGTAAATACACAATTATGTACACAAAAACGTGCTTCTTAATGTTTCCCCAATTTGGCTCTGCTGCTACACTAGTGATGGCTGCTGGCATGCAGACCGACTAATTTGCGCCATGCCAGCACTCCAAAAGCTGAATTAAATTGAGCCTGGATAATGTACAAATACTGCAACTTAATGTTTTTTTAAAAGGTCAGTCCCTAAGGAGCATGCATACAGATGGATTTCTTTCAAATATGTGTATCTATGCACGCACCTCTCATGCCAGTGTGTGGATTTTAGTGAGAATCCAGTTAAGAGAGATGTGTTGACACATTATTTCTGAAGTGGTTCTTCCATAATGTAATGAAGCTCCCTAGCTCTAACCAAAAGAGCCCTCCTCAAACTTTTTGGACAACAGGATCGCAGCCATCCCTAACTGTCCCTTGTAGGCTGCTGCCTAGAAGGAGAAGGAAGGAACAGCCTGCTCTATGCAGGGAACCCTCATCCTGCCAATGGAGCTGGGGCAGGCTGGGGGAACCAGGGGCCACACACAACCGGAGCCGCTCTGTAAGTGCAGGTTTGCAAACCTGCACCTTTTGGTTGTAGCAGTCAACTTATTTATCACTGAAGGGATGATTTCAGCAGTTGTGAGAATGACATTTCTTACCTCGACACAGGTAGTTTCTCATATCTGGCTTAGTCAAGTGTGATAGATCCTTTTTTGAAAGACGGTAGCACGTTTCACCCAGTGGGAACCTTAATACATGTGTCTCATCATGTATTAATGAACCTTCATATGTGTGGTCTCATCACGTGTCTTTCCAACTGTCTTAGCCCAGGTAGTCCTTATTCACATATTTTGGATCCATGCACTCAAGTACGCTGTGTAGCAATGAAAGAGAGTGGGGAAAATGAAAGATCTCACTACAGCAGAAAGAAAGAGAATGAAACCAGACTATAAAAAAACCTTTTTTACGTTTTGAACCTTCTCTTCACAGCTGTGGGCTCTTCAGATGAGTTAATCACAAGCCAACTGATATTTGCTGCTGTGGAAACTGATAGGATGGATAGAAGACCTGGAGGGGATGTGGAATGAAGTAGACCTGATGATTTTAAACTTGCCAGATTTCTGAAGAGAGTTTTTAGCCGGGGAGGCACTGGAGGTGGTTGCTGATGCTGCCTGCTCAGAGGGAGGAGGGCCACCACTGTTTCTTTGTGGAGAACCTGGTGAGCTGGTTCAGTTTATTCAGGGCTGCAGGTTTTGGCTAATTCACAAAGGAAAAAATGAAATCAAAAGGAAATATCATTTCCTCAACTACAAGGTATTAATATCCTGTTCAATTTAATTTCTGCTTTCTGTTATTGTGAGCCCTTTAACGTGTAGTGTCAGCTTGGCAAGGATTTTTCCGACAGTATCACAAGAAAATTTACCCCTGAAATATTGTCACAGGAATTGCTGTGGCTCTCAAGAGCATAGTCTTCCAAGAAGCAGCAATGGAGATGACTGTCCTGAGGACAACAAATCCCCTTTGGGCGAGGTACTGCCCCACAGTCCCCAGCAGTCTGATGATAATTTCTACAGAGGCAAATTAATAAAAGCTGGATGCTGCAAGCTCCTAGCCCTGTGGGTTGAACCTACAGCCCAGGCATGAAGCTTGGCAGCAACAGTACATTGAGGGGTAAGAGCTGGGCTAGGCGCTGGTTTTGGGCTGCCTAACCCTCCTGTGCATCACCAGGCTGGGATAACCCGGCCACTATGGTTGCACAAGGAGGCTGCGGATCCAATACATAAGTAGATTTCTTTGTGTTGGGAGGTGAAGCAGCTACGTGCTAGTAAACTCTGTTAGAATCTCTCACACTAATATTTAAAAGATGAATATTCTCCTCCTTCAACTCTATATTGATTTTTCTGATTAAGGAAAAAGGGCATATTCACGTATTTCCTGCCTTTAAAATACCATAGATCTCATGCTAAATTGTCCAGCACTTTTTTTTTTTTTTTAATGAAATGGTATTGTTACTGCCTGTTTGCTCCTGCTCAGATGAACCACAGATGGAATTTGCCTACTTTCAGTCTTACATTAGTCATAAAACCACCAAAAAGATTTATTAAACTGAGATTCAAAAACAGTGCTGAATTCCCCTTTTCTGCAGTTTCCAGATTGCGAGTTTTGGGTTATTGCTGGTTTATTTGCAGGACACTAAAGCCTGCAGAAATTTACCTTCTTTCCGTGAATTACCCGTCAGGACAAATGATGAAACTTTTTGATGCTTATTAGTATTAATTTCAGGAACAGTTTCTAAATTGTTCTCCTGCTGTTGAAAAGTGGGATAGAAAGAGAAGAAATTGAGGATGCAAGATGCTGATAATTTTTATCTCTTTCTCAAATCCATTTGGCTCAGGTCTGAGATTTATCCTTCCATTCGAATCCTGGAGAACCAACTAAACCAATGTTCCATGAGGGCCTTTTTTTTTCCCCCCCCCTCCCCTGTCTTTATTAAAATATTTCCCCACAGTGGTCTTTTTTTCCTTCCATCGCTTGACTCTTTCCTTTGGAATTGTCTCAATTTCAGAGGTGACCTGTGGCCTCAAGTCTCCAGTTGCGTGACTTGAGCCCTACCTTATTTCCACTAAATAGCAGCTGAGATATGATGTACCTTTTTTCTTTCCCAAGATGCCTGGCTCAGGCACGTAGTGTTGGATGAGCAGCACGACTGACTTCCCCGTTTCCAAAAAAAAAAAATATATTAAAAAAAGAGCAATTAGAGGGTCTCTGTCGCTGCAGTTGCCAAACTGTTTTCAGTGTCCGTGTTGTTTGCCTGCAATGAGTTTACAGGGTGTTGCAAAATATGATGAAGACGCAGCTCCCCGAGCTCCGGTTTCATGCTGTATGTGAACAGTGTTATACAAGTCACGTGGCAGCTCAGACATGTGTTTTGAGGTTTTTGGTGTGTCACTCAAGCCCCTTGGCCCCGTGTCCTTTGTATGGCTGGATGATGAATTTTATACTGGCAGAATAAGGCTGTTTGTGGAAAATAGATTTCAGTATGGAGAAGCTGCCAACGTATTTCCTTAGACTGACATCAAAATACAACAACTGCTGTCAGGGAAGCCTTGTTCTAAAATGTCTGCTTTTGTGCATGAGTGTTTGTGTGTACCTGTGTGTGTTTTCAGGGGCTTTCTAAAATTTCATAGTAATAAACTAGTAGACATATGTGTCTGTAACTTTGCGCTCTCTCTTTGCCCCGTCTACAGCCGTCACCCGGAGATCTTTTATCTCAAGTAATGACAGTCGTGCCTTCAGCAGTCAGCAACCCCTGACAAATTCCTGGAGTTGGCCACAAAGATACAAACCAGAACTCCTAGAAATATCCAATATTGTTCTGACTTTTGGCATTATGGTAACGAAAATAGTTCAGTTTAAATTCTGCTTGGCATCTCTGAGAACTTACGATCATATGACAGGCTCAGGTTCAGTGTGAGTGTTCTCTTAATTTCAAAACCATCCAGTTTTCAGTCAGTTTCACATTTTAAGCCTCAAAACAAATATATAACCTCGCTGATTCTCGCTTGCTATATGACTGTGCAGCAGCTTGTTAAATTGTTTTGTGCCTAAACTTACTGTAGATAAAAAAGAGATAGCAAAACTTGCATATAATGGAAGCAATTTAATTTTTAAGCACTTTGACCTAAAAAAAAAATATGTTATTTTAACTACTTCGCTCTGCTTCAACATTTTATCATTTGAAAATATAAATCGTGGGGGGACTCTTATACTAGTAACTCTAGTGTAAATTCAGTGTCGTCTCTATTTTCTGACTTACATTAGCCTACAAGTGGGAAAGTATAACATTTAAAAATACATAAAACCTGTTTTTGTCTTTGGGCTGTCAAGAAAGCTTTGCTTTGCTTTGCTTTTGCCCAGAGACATGGGAAACAGTGATGGATAGTCAGAGGGGATAACCCATCTCTTTTATTCCTACTGTGCTCTATAATTTGTAATCCTTATTGTGTCTGAAGCTGAATCTGAGGCATTCCAGAGCCTAGATACTGCGTGCGGCGAGGTCCGGTCAACAGTGCTGTGGGCTGGGAGGCAAAAGACCTGGCGCCAGAGGTCAGGGACGACTGAGAAGGGAGCAGGAGCCCAGGGATCGTTCCTCTGCGGTCCTGGAGCTTCCGGAGAGCTCTGCACCAAAAGAAATAAAGTGCTGCCAAGGCAGAGCAAAAGCATCTTGCCTTCCCTTTGGTAAGAATTGCTGCAGGAGGCAGCAATCAATCCCTTCTCGCTGCGACCGTGCAGTCGTTCCCCTGCACTGTTTCCCCACCAGCCAGGTACCGATAATGATGCTTTTCCAGGCTCGAGATCTGTGGCTGAAAATTTAAGTGACTTGTAAGTGACGTTTCCCAGCTTTTGGATCCCGCATAAATAATAGATTGATAATGGTTTGTTATTTTGCTTTGGTTTCTTTTCAAGCATTGTCAACTGTTGTTCTAAAGTACATTAAAATGCAGAAGGAATATTTTGCAGTCAGGTACGGCTCTGTTAGAGAGTGGTAATGGGGAGAAACAAGCTTCAACAGATAGGCAGGCAGTCGTCTTGATCGTACATATGTTTTAACTTGTGGAAAGACAAAAATAGTCTTCATGCCAGAGATGTCTAAGAACTCACTGAGTTGTCAAGTCGATAAACTATCAGTCAGGACCTTTGTCATTTCGTTACTGTCTCTTGTGTGGCTTTATTCACCTCTCCCTGCACTTCATCCTAGGGGAAGTCAACAAAGTCCTAGGTGTCTTTTTTTATTTTACTTTATTTTATTTTATTTATTTTATTTTCACAGAGCGTTAATCTGTTTTACATCTGTGTGTGACTGCAGAAAGGCAAGAAAGGGTGAAAATGGATCAATCCACAGTAAAGCAGTGGGAGAGCTGTTTAGTACTGTTGAAATAACTCCTGTCCTATCCTGACAGATCTCAGCACTAGAGCTTCAAAACCACTAGCAATGCTATGGAGTTTTTTTCTAAGTGAAGTACTAATATTGCCTCTTGTTATTTTTCTGAAACTGTACATATGTAGGTTTGCTAGAAATATTTAGGAGAAACAGCTGGACATTACAAGGAAGCTGTCTTTTATATTTAATCTTTATATATGACCCAATTCATATTTATAGCAGATTTTCCTTTGGCTTTCCTTCTTCTAGCCCCTATCTTCTCAGTCTTCTGTATTCTGCATTTGTGTCTAAACTTAATTTCAAATGAGAGGTTGGAAAAGGTTGAGAGTAGAATTCTGTCGGTGCGAAGGGCCTGATTCTGCACTCCAGACTAATAGGCAGGAGTCTAATAACCAAAACTATTCAGAGATCCTCCCTTTGCCTGGATGAAGAATCAGTCCAGCATCTCCTCTGTAGGAGAAACTCTCAGGACTCCCGCCCTGCCATTTTATACTCTCATTTACATAGAAAAAATATGAAGACTTGTGGTTGCCTCATTTGTATCTCATTTGTATGTATTTGCAACCGTCTTCGAATTACCGCTTCTGCGGCGTTGCTGAATGCCTGCTCTGAATAGCCTCCTTTAGGATAAAGTTACTAGTACAATATGCCTTGCTCCAACAGAACATCGGTGAAACACCGTGTTACCTCTGAGTCACTTAACTGGGCTCGGAGTAGATAAACAAATATCCCCAAAGTCACTGCTGTTATTAGATCGTTGTCTGGCCAATGCATAGAGAATACAGAGAGTCCTAGGAGGATTTTTTTTTTCCCCTCCCTTATTCTGTCTTTCAGTCTACGGGCCTGAACAGTTGATTCTAGTCTTGGACTGAACTGAGCATTTCAATAACTTGTATTTTAATCAAAATCAGACTTGTATGTGTGTATATTTTCCTGCAACCAGCCCAGAAGACTTCTCTTTAGGGTATTTTGAAGTCATTACACTTAGCGGGTGATGTGGTGCCTTCTGACATTCTGAGACAGTATTTATCTTCATTACAACAAAATTATGTCATCATTGCTGTGCTCTAAACAGTATAAACTAATCAAGTAATAGATTGCTACAGAAAAGCTGCTAGGAGTATCAAGACTGTAAGGATAATAAATGTCCATATTTTGTTGAAGAAAATACATACAGTAAAACCCAATCCCCTGTCTCGCCCTCCTTCGTAAGAATTCACATTTTCCCTCAGCCCCTGAAGTTACTGTTTTCTTCTGCAGAACAGGCTTCTGAAAATTGTTCATCCAAGCCTGAGCACTTAAAATTTGGTATGTGCTTGAGTGTGAAAATTGCGTCGCTGTCTTCTGCGATACGTAGCCCTACGTGTGTGACATGATGCAACAAAATGAACTGCCTTTTGCCAAGCAAATGGGGCTGAGCTAACTCCATTAAGTCGAGGGACCAGCACCTGGGGTTATCATTCCCCTTCTGCTGTGACACAGAAAGTCTTGGGCTTTCTGAGGGGGAAGGAACTAGGACCAGCTGGTGGGGACTCACAGGGCTGCAGCTTAATTAACAAGCCTCTAGTCCAAAGCAGCCTGAAGAGCACATCAGTATGATACACTCTCTTTTGCTCCTCTGCATTAGAAGATGAAAGTGGTGAATGTGTTAAGTAGCACAGGTTATGATAATCCACCCTGAAAATACTGAAGAAGTGAATGTGGGGTTGTTATCCCAGCAGGAGCATCACGAGTGTGGGGATTGCTTCTGCTCCAGTAAGACCCCAAACCAGGATAATATTTTAACTGCCCTGGAGAAAGAGCCCTGCAAATGAAGGTAAGCCTGTGTACTGCTTCATTCTTCCAGTCTTTTCTCCTTTCAGCCAGTATTGGCTTGTCAGGGTCTGTTTGAAGCCAGCTGTTCTTCATCCAGATTGCAGCCTCCCTCATGCACTAAGAGGTCTTGGAAGACAGTGCTGGCTGTGCGGGATGAAAAGGATATGTCTTGGCATATTGCTGGGCTATTAGTCCGTATCATTGCACAGTGATCCCTAGAGATGGCAAATGATAAATAGACTGGACAGTAGTTAGCAAGTTAGAGCAAACTGGGACTAGCCAGTAGCTAGGGGAGGTCCTTGGCAGGGAATGCAGGTTTCCTAAGGATGAACCAGGCTACCTTGGTCACAGAGCCTGCGTACTCGCCTTCCCAACCTGCTGTTCCAAAACAAATAGATTTTTACTTTTTTCCCCTTCTTTTTTGGGGTAAATAAATCATAGAATTAGGAGAAAAGTCAAGCTGCATATAAACTCCATGAGCCAACCAAGTGGAAATTCTGACGGAGAAAGCACATCTATTTGCTATTCATTTTTAAGAGTAGCAGGACTTGCTCTTACAAAGTTAATCCGCTGGTCTTCAGCTTTTCAAAACAGGAAACCTGTGATGTGTCTGGTTTAAGATGACATGGTGAAAAAATTTCTTCAAGCACCTTTGCCTGCTGGTGTTGAATCACATCAAGGCCGGCTTTGCATGGCAGCACAGAAGTTGTTTGAGGATCTTCCTCTGCCACCAACTCACCCTGTGGCTGCAGAGAATGACTCCCAGGAGAGGGATGGAAACGTGTCTTCGCGCTCTTTCTAAGAGGAAGAAGTCTCTACGTTACAGGTTATGGATGCAAAGGTGAGATTTGGAAAGATTAGTGCTAGAATAGGCTGTTCATTGACATTTCTAACTGGCCTGGGACAGGAGAAGGCCAGCCTGGCCTCTTTGAAGCTCCCTTTCCCAGCTCTGCCTTCTGGAACTCTCTGCTTGACACTTATCCTCCAAGACGGGGTGGTGGCACGAGTGCCACAGGTTAGCTCTTGGATAACATATAGCTTGTGTCTGAGCCGCTATTAGATTTAGAAAACAGAATCATTTCCCAAAGCCCAGAGGGAGCAGAAGGGGAAGCAAAAGAGAATGGTTCTTAAAAAGTCTTATGTTTCTCTTTGGAAGAAAATTACCATCATCTATCTTTCCTTTCTTGCAAGCTCCTGGAACCTACTAGTAGTGCCCTGCTGCTGGATTTTCAAGCTTCTATTTTGCTGAAGAATATCTCTCTGATGCAGGTGCCAGTGTCATTTATCAGAGGATGATGTCAACATTCCAGTGTCATACATGACAAATGACAGCAGAAAGGAGTGCCCCTTGAATTCTCTCACTTTCACAAGGCTCTTTCCTCTTCTCCAGTTAAATGACATTTTATTTCCTACAGTGTTTCAGTTTAGACTTCTGTTGCCTCTAGAGAGAGGTACGTTCAAATTGACTCAGAATGAGTGATTAGTACCAGGCATTGAGCTCCAGATTCAGTGTAAGTGTAAATGCGGTCGCGTGGCAATGGACGTAACCTTTGCTTTCATGCTCTTGGGGCAAATTCTGCCTCATCTTACACCTCAGAAAATGCTGGAGAGCTTTTCTGATGTATTCCCAGTGGCAGAGCTGGGTGGATGTGATAGCATCTCCCTCTTCCTCTCTTTCTAATGCTTTTAAAGAGATGATGGGTTTTGAGTTGATGACAACTGCCGTGTTCAGAAGCGTTTGCTTTGTTACCTCTTCCTGTACCAGTAGGCACTGGGCCACAGAAATCTGTGCTTTGACCCTCTTCTGTATGTGGGCCTGATTTAAAAGGTAATACAGAAATTAATTGGGTTGGCATCCAGTGGCAGACTTGGTAAGTGGAGCAAAGCAAAACAACAGCTTGGGAAGAAAATGGGGAGGACAGAGGCACATATGCTGCTTCTGATCCTCTTTTTCTTCTGCTTCTTTCTATTCTTCTTGCTGGAAGAAGGGATTTGGACTCTTCTCTCTTAAGCCATGCACGTACAAAAAGGACTTTATTTTTAACTCATGTTAAAATCCTCTCTTGGACTAGGCAGCTAGAGTTTTAACGTGTTAGCTGACTGTGATAACCCAGAGTTGGGGGCTTAGAGTTTATCTTGACCAGTAAATGCCTGGCAAAACTGCTACTGCTTTGAGTAAGGCTTGTTAAAATATCAGGATGGACAACACGTGTTTTTAAAACCACACACCTGTGCTCCTAATGACAGCAAGGCCTTGGGGGAGGAAGTGATTCACAGAACCGCTGCTCCCTGCTCCTTCCACCCACTCGGCATCTGATTATGGTGTGTTTTCCTTTGCTCAAACATGCACGGGGCTGCCAACCCTGTGCTGGGCTTGCAAGCTAACTGGGAGCACGGCTTGTCTTTGTTCAGTGCCTGGTGAAAGGGCTGGATTTTCATAAGAGCTCAGGATTCAGCAGCAACCCGGGCGCTGCTTTGACATGTGCTTAAATACCATCCCCCCAAAGCAGGTTTTTTTCCCCAATCCTGCGCTTGCTTTGCACTGCAGTAGTCCAAACAGTAATGCAGATAGACAAGGAATTATTTGGAGAAGCTGCTCCAGCTGAAGAGAACCATAAATAACTTGATTTTTCAGTGGTACTGACATCTAGTCGCTGTATTTCACACCTTCCATCTAAAATCAATAGGAACAACTAAGCCGCTTGTGGACTTTGAGGAGTTTCTGGATCTTTTCTTGGAACAGAACTGACTTTTTTTATTCAATTACCTTACAGATGTTTCAAACAGCCTCCCTGAAAGAACAGGCTTGTTCCCAAGATCCGATTTGGGGGTGGGATAGCGACAGAAGTAATTTAGACGAACTCCATTCGTTATATGCTCAATATAAAAATCTATGCACCATTTTGCATTAAAAAAAACCCAAATACCTAAAGTAAATTCAGCAGGAGAATGATATCTGCACAGTGACTTGTACTGGAAAAACTGATGGAACTAACCAAATGTGATGTAGTTGCTGGGGCAAGCTGGGAGTAGGGCAGCCCTGCCTGGCATAACTGATGATGGTAGAGGAGGTCAGTCGCTTCTGGATGCAGAAGTGACTCAGATGTTTTCATACATTTATATTTTCAAAGGTTTCTTTAGAAGGAATAGATTTAGCAACATCCCTCTCCTTTCTTTATAATATGAGAACTGAACTTTTTTTTTTCTGTGTGCACTTCTAGTTTTTCCCCAAAGCAGGGGTCCGTTAGCTCCAGGCTCCACTGGTCCCAAGGGCTGTGATCTTATCTTAGGCTGCCAGAGATCATTAGACACATCACTGTCATGTTGCTATGTGGTTGGTGGGTTTTTTTTCCCCTTCTGTTTCATTTTATTTGTTTTTTACGGGGTGGGGGGAAGAGGGAGTAGGGTTTTTCTAGCCCTTGGACGTAATCTGAGACAAAAGGCCTCAATTTCTTTCACATTTCTCTTCCAACTCTACCGGCTGAAGTACTGTTTTTCACAGGATGAATTGCTGATATTCCTACTTACACAAACTAAGAGCGGCAACCGAGTCTTCCAGTCTGTAACTGTCTTAACTCAGACAGTACTGATATTAATATTCCTAATGGCAAAGCTTTCATTTTGGTTTCTTTTCCATGGCCTCAGATATATCCCTCATTCTCTAGTTACTGCTAGGTTTCTGATGTGCCCAGCAGGTAACTTCTAGGAGTCACACTAGGTCAAGTTTACTTTAAAAAGGAGAGGAAGGGTAAAGGGAGGAAAGGAAGAAATTTTTTGCTTTCTTACGTCTTTTCTTACAGTTTTAGCTTTATTCTGTATTTCTGAGTGGTTTTTTGGGCCCATGATAGTTTCTTTAGTAAAGCCTGTTTACCAAAACTGCTACCAGTTTCCTTTAGTTTTTATATCTCAATTCAGAAGTGACACAGAATTTTTATAATAATTCTGTCCTAGTAATTTAGGGTAAATGTTCATTTATCTAGACTCCTTCAGGCAGTTTTCCTGGCTCAGCTGAAGTTCCCAGGGAACTGAAACCGTTGCTTTGGAGGAGGCCTCTGCTATTGCTGACGAGGATAGAGGTGGTAGTGAGAAAGTGGTCAATCCTTCTCCAATTTAGGGGCTACACACCAAGATTTTCCAATGGCCAAGGAGCACTAGGCAGGTACCTACCTCAGAAACATGGGCAGGAGGCTGCTCAGGGGGATCTCAGTTTTGTGGTACCAAATTGGGTTATAATGAGCACACAACCATGTCCCAGTGTGCTCCTGGAATACCATTTTTGACAGTTCTTGCTGGCTTACGGCATCCCACAGCTGAAGATCGGAATTTCCCAGAAGGTTTTCCACCGACACAGTCCTGGTGCCAGACATGTGGTGCAGTTTTAGCATGGGAGCTATACTTCATCTGTTTATCAACATCATGAAGCTCAAGTGCCACAGGTTGGCCGTCCCCGTGCTGGAGGGTAGAATTGCCTTTCTTACATTGTTCCTTATGGATCACCACTGCTAAGGCTGTGCCTGAGCATGTCTTCCTGGTGAGGTGAGGGTGTAGAGGGATTCAGCTGAGTCAGCTGATTTCAGGCAACTTGCAGTAGGAGTTACAGGAGCCAGCACTCTAACGAGAATTTAGGAGGTGCTGAAGAGAGCACTTCTGAGTTGTGTCCTTCTTGGGAGTCTTTGTACCTAATGGGGATCCTAAGTTGGATCAGATGTAAGTCTTCCGGGCTTGAGGCCCAAATTACCAGGGTATGGCCAATCATCCATGAAACAGAGGCTCAAGAGGAGGCAGAAGCATGTCCAGTCTTTTATAAATTAGGCTAATTAATCAAGTGCTCGTCTGAGATGGGTAAGATGTGACTTCTATTTGTCTGGGGGTGGGGTAAAATTCATATCTTGAAATTGTTCTACCTAGCAGCTGTGCCTTGATCTAGTGTGAGTAGCACTTTGTTCTTATCTTGAAAAATCCTTGTGTTCAGCACAGTGCATGGGGAGGGGGTCAAAGACAAAGAATGTCTCATCTCAATTCAGCTTGGATCACAGATATGATTTCCTTTGGCTCTTCAGTCTGACTGAGTTTGTGGTCTTAGTTTGATGTTTGCAATATGGAGAAAACAGTTCTGTTTTTTTAACATAAATTAGACTTTCATCAGCGAGCTGAAGAGGTGTATTTTCTCACCTGTACCCCACTAAGTCATGGCCAAAATCCATGATGAGGTATTGTAGGTGTAATTGTGCTGATGGTGATGTATTTCTTAGGCTGGAATGATGGTTGTGAATGTCAGTACCATCTGTTCCTCACCATCATTTTTATTATTTGCAGGAGTACCTACAGGGTTCATCTGAGATCACGGCCTTGACACGTTGGGGAAAAAAATGTAACTAGATGTTGGCTCCTCATACGAAGAACTTGTGCTCTGAAGAAGTAAGACAGGCAAAAGCCAGAAAAGAAACAGAACAGTGGAATGATTTATCCGGGGTCACAGGGCAGGTCAGTGGTGAAGCTAAGATCAGAGTCTGTATCTCTTGGTTTCTGCTAAGACATCACGTAGAACATGTCCACAAAAAAGGAATGTTTTAGATATACACGTGGAAATTGCAGTTGGCTAGTACTGGAAATATTTAGAACAGGAGCATTAAAGATTAACCTTAATAGCCCTCCTTTTCTGCTGTCATTCAGTTCTTCAGTATGTCCCAAAACCTTGTGCAATCCCTCAGAATTTCATATTGGAGCTTCCCTCTGCTTGTTAATAATACAGGGGCTTCCACAGGGTAGCAGCCTCTTATGATAGCAACCTTTTATTTGCCCACATCTTCAGTGAGATGACAGATAATGGGAGGAAGTCAGATACGTTTAAAATATACTTAGTTTTAACAGCACTGAGACACTTAACTTTGTCAGCAATCCAATTACTAATCAGATTAATGGACTTTTATAAATCCACTGCATCCTTAGGACAATTGCCTGGTTTGTGTTTCATGCATACAGAATAAGGTTTCTCATGAGCTATGAGAACTTCAATATGAAAACTAAAACAGAGAAGTAATCCTTAGCTTACTCTGCTACCACACCTTGCATGCAAGAATGCTGATCATTGCCTGCCTAGGAGCATCGTTTAATTATGTTTTTTTCACTTCAGAGCTTAATGCTATTGAAGGAAATCCATCAGCATTTAATTAAAGACTAAATTCAGTCAGTCTTTTTAGCTGGTTCAGTACCCATTTAAAAATATATTTGATACCTAGACAGCCAAAAAGGATAGTGGTGGTAACAACATTAAAGGAGCTTTTTTAAGAGAATGGGAATCTAATTCGTATCTGGAAATTAAATTTCTATCTGACATTTTTAAAAACCATTTAAGGGATATTGAGCCCGTGTCTGATTTAGGAAGTGAGGGGAAAAAGTCATCCAGTTAGGTCTGTAGCTTTCTAGGGGAAAGAATTTTTTTCAAAATCATTTTTAAAGTTTCTGATTTTAGTCCAGGGGTGTTCCAAGCCCCTGGAACATACTGCAGTGAAAGAAAAGCAGCTCGTGCTGCAGCATTTTCCTATTGGCTTCATACAGTTTGCCATGCCTGTTACTGATTGAGCAATGCTGTATTTGGCATGCAGGGTTTAATTCTAATATTTTGCCTTATAAACTAAGACTTTTAAAATTAATTTTGTTAAAGTCAAGTCTTCAAATATATAAGAACAGAAACAAATATGTTGTTTATATGAGAAGCAAATAACCTGTGAGTTGTGGCTCCCGAGAAGAAGGTAGGTCCAATGCAAATCTTATAGAAGTAAAGGATTAATTGGTTTCAGTTAATTTTAGATCAGGTCTGAAGAGCGGTGTGTTCAGAACAGGACACCACAGAAGACACTAATGTCAATGTGGGGATAACATTTTCCCCTCCAGTGGGGATCATGAACAAATGAAATTAACAGAGCCTTTAATATTGATTTAAGAAGGTGCAGGCAGGGACTCTAGGGACTGCTTAACATTAAGCATATGCATAAGTGCTCTCCAGAAGAATTTTCTTTTTCTTTTTTTTTTTAAATATGGGACATTACATAAGTAAAAAGGAAAAGCACATCTGTACCTGTACGAGAATGAACTTTTTAGGTCACAAAAGCAAGTAACTGTGAAATAGTCGGTGAGAGAAACAAATTCTAGAGATTGTACTTGTAACCTTTTCAGATCACCAGTTTAAATTTAATTCTAACTCAGTTTTTACTTTAGCATTGTACTGCTGAAACCTGCTTACACGCTCTTATACATTTATCTTATTATGTATTTCATAGGGCTGGGTTTGTTACCTGAAGCGTAGGCTTTGCTCTCCTGCTGGCGGCAAGCTCATGGGAGCTTTGAGAGCAGAAATAATAAACAACTGACTTCTCTTAAGAAGCTGTTAAACTTTTTCCTTGCGAGATGAAGTAAACAGGTATTGTACCCAGAAACGCAAAGTCTTTGTTGAGTGTGTGTGTGTGTATGTCTTTAATCACTATATATATTTCCTCTGGCATGATTTATTAGTTTTCTTTGTAGCTTTGTCACAGAGTTTACTTGCTGTTTCAATCTGAAATAGCCATTAAATCTTTTTTTTTTTTCTTTCCTTTTTCCTTCTCTTGGCAAGAAGTAAATCTGTACTATTTGCTGATTTGTTTATTACTGTCTGGAAACTTAATCCTGCTCAAAGTCGGAGATTTTAAATATGTCAGATCATCTTAAAGCTCCATAGTAGTTATATGGGTGACATTATATGTGCTCAGAGAAATTCATTTCAAGTACTACAAATGAGTCCTTTAGTAATACCCAGGAGTCATAATGTCTGTGACATAATGAACCCTCCTAAATTACAGCCTACACTAATTAGATCAGTTATTGCTACATTCCAATCCCTGAAACAATTTGCTTAAAGTGGTAGTTACCTGTAACGAAAAGACACATAGCTGACTGTCAGCAGCCTTTTTCCTTCTCCCTGGCTTATCATAAGGGACTGTCTGTGCTCAAGTGCCAACGGTCTCGTTGCATCTGTGTCTGCGGTGAGGCCAGCTATCATCAGGAAGGTAGTTTTATGACATCTAGAAAGTACTGTGATCCCCTTGGGAAGCGACAGTGGCCCTGTGGAATGAAGCATTTAGAAGGTTCGGATCATCTTTTCCTGTTTTCAGTGTTACTTAGGTGCTAATTCTTCAGCTACTTCTCTATGAAGTCCGTTTTGTCCCTTCATTGTGTCTTTAATTTCCATTTGGTGTTCAGTGGGTTTCTTAAATTCATATTATTTATTTATTTTAATTCACATCGGGGAAGATACTTGCTTTTGCTCCCTAATCTCTGGGCTCTCTCCTGCTCATGCAGCAGGAAAAAACGGAAAAAAAAAAAAAATAGCTGAGATGATGCTTGTGACCAAAAGGCACGTGAATCTCAGTGAGGAAAAGCTGTTCTGGACTCTGCGCCGGAGCAAACTACTGTCAGTAACTTTGCTGAGAATAGATACCAACAAGAGACTGCTTATTTATTTAGAGGCGGGTCAGGTAACTTGCTTTTTCACTCTGGTGATTGGTACAAATCTATAAACAGTACAAACTGCTTGCTAATTAGTCCGTACTGCAGAATTGGAAAGTGGAGCAGAGCATTGTAATTTTTTTATTTTTATTTTTTTTCACAAATAGATTCTACCAAGGAAGATTAAAAAAAAAAATTAAAAAATCACAATAGCAAATTGTGAAAATGCTTGTTTTGAAATACAGCTCAAATACCAACAATGAAAAAAGTGTTACACTCAGTTGCTTTCTTTGCTTGTTTTTTACCGGATGTTTTTCTAAACTTCAGGCCCTGTGTTCTGGGCTCAACTTGTTGGGTTTTGGCTTCCCTCTCACTGCAGGCACAGAGGATCAACTTCAAGCAGAACCAGCACAGCTTCAGTGCTGGGATAAGGAGAAGGATGTTAGCAATCCCGGTCCGTGAATCCAGCTGCTCCGGAGGCACCCTGGGGACTAGCTGCCATGGGATGCCCTCCTGAAGTCAGCTGGCTTGAAAATGGAGAACAGTCACGAGTGGTGTCCCTCTCAAGGGTCTGTGCTGGGACTGGTACTGTTTCGCATTTTTATCAACGATATATACAGAGGAATGGAGTGCACCATTAGCAAGCTTGCAGATGACACCAAGTTGTGTGGTGTTGTTGG
>VXBW01006069.1:12154-32026 GCA_013400375.1 Thinocorus orbignyianus | reverse complement strand
GGGAGGTGGGACTAGATAACCTTTGGAGGTCCCTTCCAGCCTGGATAATTCTATGATTCTATGAAATTGCCTTTTTTTGTTGATCGTTTGTTTGTTTCAAAGCCCCTCTCTGCCTTCCATCCTGCCTAGTGCTACCCTGCCAGCTAGTTGGGTCTTAAACCAGCTATACTGGGAGCAAAAAAATCAACAGGAAATGGTGGGATAGTGGCGGGCCTTGGCTGCTTTGCTGGTGTATTGCTCTCCATGTCGAGGAGACCCACAGAGAAACCCTCAGCCACGGTTAGGGCTGCGGCCAGTGCTTTCAGAGCCACTTGGTTCAAAGTGTTCTTCAGAAACGGTCCCGCTTTCTGGAAATGCTCAAACAGGCTTGATTCTTGATTTGGGCTCTTTTGCTCTTGCCTCTTGTACATATATACCTGTGTCATGAGGGTGTTGTAATTCAAACTACGTATCGCGTTGTTACAAGGCAGGAACCCCGTGATCTTGGCTGGGAGCTGGTTACACCTGCCCTGAGTAATGACTCAGGCTCTGCCAGCGGGTCTCCAAAGCCTGGGCCACAAACTCATCCGAAATTCACCTCTGCCTCCTAATAACAGACCTGTGCATCTTACTTCTTCCCTGTAGCTGGGAATATGGGGTGCTCGTTTGCTTAAGGGATGTGTTTTTCATGGAGGACACCTCTTTTCCCCCCTTCTTTTGTCGTGAAATAGTTTTTACTCATTTTTAGGCCTTTTTTTTTTCCTTTTTTAAAAATATTTAATGACATTTCCTTCTCAGTACTTGTTCAGCACATCAGCACATGAAGCGCATCAGGAGGAGAAGGGGTAGAAGGCCTGTCAAAAGAAAATAGCTTTTTTTTTTTTTTTTACTTTATTTAATTTCTGAAATTTCTAACTGCTAATCTTTGCAGGCCGTCTCGTGGCCAGCTGATTGTTTAATAGAAAGTTCCTCAGTTTAAAACATTTTACTGATGGGAGGTCTGTTCTCATTTGCTAGAACAGGCCAGCATTCCCCCTCTGGATAATTTAATCACGATCTTAGGATTTTGTTCAAAATCTACTCTGCAAGCAATGACGGTTTCATTTCTGTCCTTTTGGATTTGCAAGGAAAAGTTTCTGTGTGAGTAAGAAAAAGAGCTCTACCTGTTACTGCTTGGCACAGGAACTGTTTTGTTGGGCAAACACTGCTGAGTGTTGCCTCGTCCAAGTAGCCAAAGTCAGTACCGCTGCACAGTTTTCTTCCATTTTTCCAATAGTTTTTGTCAAAGAACTAGCAAAAAACCTGCGATATTTAATGAGGCTGACAGGCAGGGAAAGGTCAAAAACAAGCAGGAGACCTGTTCTGACTCATTCCTCCTGGACTTATAACTTGTTTCTTACAGACCAAACAGTACTTTTCTTTTATTTAAAAAAAAAAAAAAAAAAAAAAAGAATTAAGAGATGACAGGCTGAAACTGCCTACTTTCCTTTCAGTGTCAGAAGACATAAATAGTTTTAGTCTGCAGTGGTTTTTGATTGAATATCCTTTTGAAGTAATGATAGCTATAATTTAAAGCAACAGTTACCATATTTTCTTCTCTCTTGATGCCCTAAGTATAAATCTGCTTAAAATAGCTACAGCCATGCCTGGGTATACTACCAGGATTTTCGGAGGTTCTGCCTCTAATTGCCATCATATGTACCTAATATCACCAACATAACTGCCTAATGACAATGTTGCTGCAAATACTTTCTTGACATAAGAGGAAAGGTAAATTCAGAAGTGCACATTAAGTTTAAATTGTTTGCTAAGACTAAAATTTTTGCAAAGAAATTCTTTTTAATTATCATAAATACTGTTCAGGGCTGCTTGACCCTGGCCGTATATTCAGCTGGTAAGGGGTATGATATTATGATTTAATACGGCATCAGAAAATCGCTGGCTTTTAGGGGCAATTACAAAAATACTTTGGTATAATATAATTCCAGACTTTGTTGTTGCATCACGCAAATATGTGTATACTCAATCACATTTTAGATTTTTTTTCTCCTTTTTTTTTTTTATCTCAAAAGAGTTGATGTTACTTGAAAAAAATATATATGTTTTGGGAGGTAAATGGGGGTTCACGGGCGTCTTTCTCTACCTGTTTACTCTGTTAAATCTTTCTCTATCTGCAATTCTGTTCAAGAGTTCCCAGTTTCCATTCTGTACTCTTGCAGCTGGAAAATAGGCTGAGCCTCTGAGTACATTTGCTTTAAGCGCATGTCAGTATTGTGCTGGTGCACTGTGTAAAATAGTGGAAAGACACGGTGCATTAAATATTAAATATTTTAATTAACTTACTCAGTATTTTCTGTTTCAATAATAAGCCTTTAATTATTTGAATGAGTTGTCATGTTTCTCTTCTGGCATAAGGGAATAGAAATTATTATTTTTTTTTAAAGACAACAAACTAGAGGCACCTCCCTTGGGACAAAGTAAGGAGTACCAGCTCAGAGAAGAGTATTTGCATGGAAGGGAAAGAAGCTGGACAGATGGTAAAAGGAAACAAGACAGATGAAATTAATCAGGATAATGTTGTAAAGCCCATCAAGATGGATGTCCCAGCCAACCACAGTTTTGGAGGTTTATTGTTGAATACGTTTTCTGTGGTTCAATGTTGTTCCTCCCGGTCAAGACCACCAAATCCTGCCTGTCTCACTTGGCAGGACACACTCTGCATTTTTATGACCTGATGCTTTCTCCTAATTACATGAAGTTCAGCTCCACGATAGCTCCACTGACTTCAAAAGTAAATGGATAACTTTATAAACAAGGTAGGTCAGAAGCGAGAAGCAATCTTGCTGCAGCAGCGTCCTGCTCAGTAAGGGCCAGTTTCGTTTCCTTCCTTGATTACAAAAACACAAGAGGATTTGCAGTGGTGTCACTGCGACTCTCAGAAGTGCTCCAGATCTGGGGTGCCTCTCGCCCTCATTTATAACAGAACACCAGCAGAATAATACTCCTAGTTGATTTGGTAGTGTAATGAGTAATTCTCATGCACAGCAGTGGAGAAGTCAGGCTTGTACTTCTAGAGTATAAAATTACTGATAAGCAATTCTCCCTTTCCCCAGCTATCAGATGTAACTGAGATACAGAGGGATGAGGTTTCAGCTTCGTGGCTCTGTTCCTGGAATCCGGCCTTTCACAGTATGCAAACTCATGATCTTACCACTCAGGGAGTTGATTTCTTCAGAAATTCTTCAGAGATTCAAAGTACAGATAGGACCGTGCACCGAGTCCTGTGCCTAAGCTGATTGCAGACACATTCAAATAAGTGGATGGGAAAGTCTTTTAACTGCTTTGTTTGCTTCCAAAAGGCATTTTGCTCAACTTGGCATGCTAAGTCAAGAACTGCTTTTACTGTTTGGACAAGAAACCATCCATCCAGCTCTTAAAACCCTGTTTGAAGAGACTGAATCATCAGTCCTGCCCAAGACCAAGGTAAGGGAAATGTCAGCTTGGAGATTACAGGCAACAACAGACAGGACTTGGTGTCTCCTGGCACCTTCTGGATCTATCTTGAGGAGACAGTGGAGAGAACTGTGACAGCCCAAACCTCAGGTTAAGGACAATCTGGCAATCCAATAGCAGTGTGAGGTTCTCCTGCCCCTCTGGCAGATGAAAGGCTTGTTGAGCCAGTGAGTGACCTCCAAGGTACCAGTAAATCATTTAGACTGCAATTCAGTATGGCTGGAGCAATGTTTCTCTGCGGCGGAATAAAACAAGCAGGACTTAAACTCAGGTGGGCAATACGGATTCTTAAGCTAACGAGGAGGCTTTTCCACATGGGAAAACAGGAAAGATAAAGGAAATTCAACCTGCTCAAGTTGTATTTATTTTAAGGATGGTTTGTGCAACAAACACAGACCTTCAGGAAAGTCAACACGTAAAGGCTGCTGACCTTCAAATGAGGTATTGCAGATGGATGAGTAAAGTCAGCCAGTTAAGCCACATCACAAATGAGACAATCAGAAAACGGATAGGTACAAAAAGGTAATTGTTGGATGCTTTTTTGAGGGGGAAGTTCCAGCTGTTTAAGCATCTGCTTGATGAAAGATAACCACCTGCTTGAGAGCAAACTTGCAGAGGGCAGCAGAGCAGAGGCTGCTTGTGCAAGAAGCAGGCAGAGGATCCAACAAATGCGCAGCAAAGACCTGGAGATGCTGCGGGTCAAGAGACACACCAGACCACAGGAGAACATTAGAGTCAATGCAGAGCCAGCTCCTGTATTGTGAGACCAAGAAAGGCAATGGGTTTTCCAAAATGCAAGTCTTTCCTGGAAAGGTGTTCTGCTTTGCTTTCTGACAGCTGATTTCACTGCAAAACACACCTGGTTCTTAACAGTAGCAGGCACCGTCAGAAGACCGTTTCATTAATCTGTTGTATATATTATATCTTACAACTGGCATTTCTAATATCTGAAAATGGGATTTTGAAATGGCAAAATTACAATGGTAAATTTACAAATAGTTACCGGCATCATTCAACATCCAATACAGTTTTCTTAAAGGAGTGAATTGAAAACCACTTATGTGGCTGCGGTAAAACTGAGTATTTTGACAGTGGAAAACAGAGAGGATGTGAAATTGCTGCGAATCACTGATGACTGTGTGTACCATCTCCCTCCAAACAGTGACATATTCAAGTCTTTTTGAGTGATTAGACAGAACAGACCTGTTTATGATCGCAGCCAAATTCAAATGCTCCAAAATCCTAGCATATCCTAGCAAAAAACCCCAAACAAACAAACAAAAAAAAGCCCCACAAACTACATGGTTAAAAATTGTGGGCAATAATAGTTACAGAGGATCAGAAAGGACAATGCTGTGGAAGGCAAGCAGAGCCCCATGCCTGGGGTTAACTGCTAACCCGTGTCCAGGGCCCTGTGAACCACTGCCCTGCCCTTTTTTTGTTCAGAAAACATGTTTCTCAGCTGTTATTGCAGAGGCTGGATGGTGATTTTGTTGAAGGCAATGGGAAGAGTATCTTCAATGGATCAGAATCCAGCCGTATTTCTGCTCCAGGCTAAATGGGAAATTATCTTTTTTTTTTTTTTTTTTTTTTTTTTTTTTTTTTTCATATTCCTGAAAGTTCTCAAGCCAGCATTGTATGGTTTTCCTCCTTATTTCCTTTTGTTCCTATTTGAACATCTGTCTGAAGTAGTGTATTACATACTGATTTGTTGGGAGCTTTTTCTTTTTTTTCCTTATTGCGTGGTTGGGTGTGATTACAGTCTTCCACTTCATTTTCATTAATTTCCTTCATTTATTTGCTTTTGATCTTTTATTGGTCCTTATAGTATCCATGAGAGAGAGAGAGTACACGCATGTATGCATGCAAACAGGGGGGGAAAAAAGTTCTGCATTTCTTCCTTTTGGGGCTGACAGCAGTCTCTAGGCGCGCTCATCTTTGGTCACCTCTAATGCTTTTAGGTGGCCCCCCAAATTCTCGTGGCATGAGCTGGTGTCATGGACAGGATGCTCCCACCGCTCCCCGATGGGTCACCCACCCACTGAGGCCAAGGACCGCCGGTCAATATGTGAGCAGTAGGATGGGACAGAACCTCATGGAGTGCAACCTTGAGCAAACACTGGGTTTACAGGACAGCCTAAGTGTGTCCCCAGTGTTTTCTTTATTTTCATAAGGTGCTGGTTTAGAAGGAAGTATTGTCCTACAGCCCTGGCTGGTTCCCGGGATGCTAATGTGCTGTAAACAAAAAAAGTCATGCAGTTTGGACAGGAGTTTCGTGTCAGCAATTATTGCTGAGAAGATAAGAGATGAAGAAATTTTAATAATTATAGCCAAATGAACTAGAAATATTTTAATGGAAAATAATACCAAGTAGTTCAGCAGTGAGTTGGTTGCTGTCAGTTGGACTTGATTGGAGATATAATTAAAATTACGATTCTGAATATTATCTAATAACCTAATCGCTCATTCCTTTGATGAGAAGGGTGCAGTTCTCAGAACCACATTGTTATTCACTGAATTATTTTTGTTTGTTTGTTTATTTAAAACTGGTGCCTTACTGAAAGTGAAATGTGAAAACTCTTTAGTTTGCCTTACTTCTACTTTGAGCCACATGAAAACGAGCCCCCTCTGCCTGTGCAGAGGCAACGAAAGAGGACATCTGCTTCTCTTGCAGTAGGTTCTCCTCCCTCCTGAGACCATACACGTGGTGACATGGCTGTGGCAGAGGATGCGTTCCACCTTCCTTCTCTCCCTGTCCCTCCTATCGCAGAGTACGTTGAGACATGTGTTTTGCCCAGATCCTTCCCCTGTAAAGTTGGAGGGTGAAAACTCTCCATCACGTGTCATCGCTGTCTATAATTACAGTTCTGTCGTTGTCCTGGAGAGGAGCTGCTTCTGTCACCCCATCGTCAGCTTTCTTCTCATCTTTTTGAAGCTTCACTTTCTCTTGTAGGTACCCAGGAGCAGACTGATGATAGACTCTGTGATGTTTTTTGATCTCTCCCCTCGCACCCTTGGATCTTACTCACCAATCTTCCTTGCCTTTCTATCATGGCTAATACATTTTCTTCCTGTTAATGTTATCTGTATGTTAATATCCCTACAGGAAAAGATACCGTAGTAGCAAATACTAATTCCAGAGTCAAGAAACATCACCTTGGTTTGGTTGGTGCGTGTGTTTTTAGCAATGGCAGTCCACACAGGTCTTCCAGGTACAGGACTTCCCACAAAAGCCACATTTAATGGGCGGTTGAATGGAATGACAGACGAGGTGTTGTTCTTATTTAGTGACATTTTTATTGTCCTGTGCTCCATATAGATATGGTCAATAAGATGCATTCTGGCCCTGCTATTGTTCT
Organism: Thinocorus orbignyianus; assembly: GCA_013400375.1. NCBI lineage: Eukaryota > Metazoa > Chordata > Aves > Ciconiiformes > Thinocoridae > Thinocorus > Thinocorus orbignyianus. Next base: position 25,175 of record VXBW01006069.1, on the reverse strand, counting down.
TGTTTCTCAGACAATTTTATTCCTTTTTCTTGACATATTTTATATAAATATTATAAGAATATGTATGATTTGTACCATCTCGTCTAGAACCTTTTAAAATTCCTTCTCAAACTAAAAGCATACCACTGCTTGAAGAAAAAATAAGCAGAGTACCCTTATCACTCTGGTACTGTTTTCTTCTAAAATATCTCCCATTTGGAAGTCTTTACTGTAATAGCTGGGATATGAGCACAAAGGCTGGAATTTTCCCAAATAAGAAAGCTTTAAGCCACAATTTCTTAGTACAAAAGCTTCTTTTTTGTTAAATTATATATAAGTATTTTCAGCAGGACCTCCTATGCACAACTATGTGGTGAGCATTCACTTTTGTAGTATCATCTGAAAAGTATACCTTCAACGCCATTTATATTAATGTCACTGTTACAAACAAATCTTGCTTTATTTTTTATATATATATATATTTTTAGAGGGTGAGCTGGAGGTACCGTAGTCAGACATTCATGTACAAAATGTGTATCTGCTTTTTATTTTCAGGATCATCACTCTCTGCTGTCACTTACCTCTTTTTTAAGACCTTTCAAAATCATGGTGCGGGAACGCAAGCCCTGGATTATGGTTTGGAGGAGGGCACAGGTTGGACGTGAATGCAGATTCCCCCCACAAGTGGGGATGCTTTCGTCCTTTTAGTCTGTGAGTCTACCAACTCTGCGGGCTCGGGGTCTTTCCTTTCTCACCCCCTTCTGCACCTTTACATCCACATTAAGAAGAGTGAAATGCATCTCATTCTTCAAAAGAAAAACGCTGTTGCTGTGACGTGTCACTAACAGCTACAGCTGAGAATTTTCAGAGGAGATTTCAGTGGGATTTGGGCACCTAACTGCCCTAAATTCTTTCGGAAATCCTAGTCCTCCAGGGGCAGGGTGGTGGTGGTGGTGGTGGTGTAGAAACTGCCTTCTGTGAGGGAGAATTTTCCTTTTTGTTTTGCACCTCTCTCCCAAGCCAGCCAGGACACAGCATCTCAGGCAAACAAGAACTGGCATTTCCAGCCTCCCCTGCTCACAGAGGGAACCCTTTCGCTCCCCTCCAGCAGCGCTGGTGCCCACTGGCTGTGGAAGAAGTGGAAGGAGGAGAAGAAATCTCAGGACCACACTGCTGCTCGGGTCAGTAGCGTGTTACACTGCCTGCGTTTTCGTCTGAGCTCTCTCTGAAATATCTGGTTTTGCCTTGCCGTTGGCAGTGTTCCTAAAGCACTGATGAGACTGCAATTACTAAGCACTTTATAGCTCTAGTCTATATAAGTTAGGTGGGTTTGTCTGTCAGTTTCCCATGAAATTTTTGTAAAGGGTGTGTAAGAAATGCCTGATCCAATGAAGAAAATACCAACTGATATATTTGCTTTTCAGCACATCTATATACAGAGCTTAATTTAGCATAGAGAAGCAACCAAGAATCAACTATTGTTATGGTAAAACAATTCCTTTCATCTAGAGTTATATGTGATCCCATAAGAAATCCAAATGTGCATGATTGTTAGAAAGTGGAAATTTTAATTAACACTGTGGCTAGTACCGAGTTTCACTCTCTGCCATTATCTCAGTATATTGGGGTTTGTGTAACATGAGCTTTCAGAAGCAAAACCTGCATGAAATCTTCCAACTGTGAATGCCTTTTCCTTCTAAGAATTTGGTGTGAATCTCTGGAAACTTGCTAAGTCCCCAGGGGGATAAGAATTCACAGATCTAACTAACCCTGAGGGTCATGTTATCACACAGATTAACTATTCTCAACCAATTTCTGAAATTCATTAGGCGGTTAAGGCTTTCTATCAACATTAGTAATGTGTGCTTTCTTTTTCTATCTATTTATCCTTAAATATATTTATTAGGTCCCTGACACAGAGTGGCCCTCCTTTCTCTTATTAATCAGCTTCTCGCACGTCCCTGAAGAAGCATCTCAATTTCACACGTTCGGCTAATTATTCTTCTAATTATTCCTTTTTTAAAGGAGTCAGTGCACAGTACCACAAGATTTGATACGCACTGCTATTCCACAATATTGTATTTGGAGAAATAGTATCAATAAGTAGATAATATTTTTTTTTTCAACACAGGCAAAGTTTCCTGTTTTGTAGAATAAAATAAGAGGTGTAAAGTTTCCCAGAAGCCAGCAGTGCCAGTGACTGTGCTACAGACTTGACTTAATAAATAAAGCCAGGATTCTCTAGGAAGTTGCCAACAGTCACACTAATCAGAGCAAGGATTTTTATAATATCTAAGTCTCATATGAGGCCTTTCCTGGTTAAACTGATATATGCCATGGACAATGGTTGTGTGTGAAGGTGACCAGCACGTTTGGCGTGAATCTCATTAGCTACAAGGGTTGCCTACAAACAAAAGGCTGGACTAGGCTTCCTGTGTCGTTGAGTCCTATCTCTGCTTAATACAGATGCCACATCATGTAATGCCCCAAACTAATTTATCAAGCTGATCTGAAAGCAAACAGGGGCTTGTTTTGGGGTTTTGAGGTTTTGTGTGTGGATGGGTGCGTTTTTTGGCTGGCCCAGAACCTCCCTATTCTGATAGCTTGGGACCTTATTTTAGTTTCCAGATATTCGTGGTTCATTTACACCTGCTACTTCTTATTGCCAGCATTATGCACTGATTTCTAGCCCCTAAACTGAAATACCAGCCATGGGAAAAACTGAGCTTATTCATTGATACTATAGTAAGGAACAGGTTGAAATGACTCCGAGTATGAAGAGTTTGAAGGTGCCTGGGAAGATGGCCTGGGTGACCCTCACTCTTATAACTAGGGAAACAGCTCTGGAGGAAACTTTTATTTCCTTCTCAAGGAGCTAGGGCGTAAATATTTTTCTCTTCCAGAAAGCTTCTGCAAAACGATAGTCTGCTCTTACACCAAACCATTTAATAAGTTTAATTAAATGGAAGCTTATGATAATTAAACCAAAAGCCTAAGGCCCCTGTTCTGTGAGGACTTACTCCTTGCATAAGACCAATTTCCATATAATTTAGACAACAAAATAGCGGAACAGTGCTCTGCCGTCTAATTTATATGAAATCAGTATTCTCCAACCCAGATTTATATTACGCTGTAAACAGAGTTCTTGTATCCTAGCAGAAGTGATATAGATCCAGTACAAGTACTGGAGCAGAAAAGAAAGAATAGGTTTTTAAATGGGAACCTCCCTCTTTTTATAAAAAATAAAAAAAAAAAAAACAAAAAAAAAAAACAAACCCCCAAAACTGAATGTGCAAATTAAAACTGTAATCTGATAAACTCTGCATGAGGATCAAATATTCTTAAACAAATTCTCTGACATAGCGGGTACTTGGAAGTTCTTCTTTCATTACAAATTTGCATATTTACTACTTCTGGGTGTTTTCTTGAACTAACGTTTGTGATCAATGCTAGAAAAAAAAAAAAAACAACCACGCTGTGTATTTTGGAATTCCTTACTGTCTCCCTGAGTGTCCCAAAGGAACAGTACCGTGCATTATCTCCTCCACCACCTGTATTTTTATTGCACTTCAAAACAAAGCTCTAGTACTACAAAGAATTGGTGGGGCGGGGCCTGATTCTTCACTACCTTACTCCGACTTTGCACAGCCTGCCGCAGACAAAGCCATTCCTCTTGTTTTCAACCAAAACAGAAGGGGAAAGTCCCCAGCCCTCCCCAGAAGCATGAAAGAACAGCAGTTTTGGGTCTTCTCCCAGCCCCCCTCCTGCAGCCACAGGCTCTAGAAAGGTAGGTAACCCCCATGGAGGTGGAACAGGGACCCATTCCTGTTCTCTGCTCCCACATGGAGCATGGCTGATAGCTGAGCCCTTGGTATTTGGTGGCTTTCCTGCATGAGCTGCTTGGGTTTGGGTGTTCTGGGGCTTTTTGTTTTGTTTTGTTCTGTTTTTTAAAGAGACTGGATTCGGTAGGTTCCCCGTACAGGGAAAGGTTAATTTTGAGTCAGTTCTTTTTCCAAAGGAAAGCAGGGATCCCATATTGAGGGAAGCACTAGATCTGATAGGTGTAGGGCAGGCGAACGTGTTGTTTTGAGCAGGCTGGGCACCAAACGCTCCCATGTGCTGCTATTCTCTGTTAGATGCTGGTGATTAATTGCTTAGGGTTAGAAGATAACCAGGTCAGAGCCTTATGAGATGTACGCTTCCCACTGACAGTCAAATAATAGACAACCTGTATCTAAAGTCTATTTGTAGAAGTAGCAGGGAGACATCATCTCATGTACCGTAAATGAGTTTATCATTATAGGTTATAATGCCCATGCCTCTATTTCTAAACCTTCGAGACACTGACTGTCACAACTCTGACCTGCACAAAGTAAAGGCAAGGCCCAGGGGTTAAAACTCAAGCCAGATGAGCCAGAATTATTCCCTCTAAGACAAGGCATCTGGAAGATCTCACCCCTACTGACCACTGCCCTACCTATTGGCAGGCTTTGACCCAAGTCAGCGGAGAGGTGTTGCATCCTGAGGGTCCTTTCTGACGACACCAAACACAGAAACCTGTTTTCTTTGCAATTTTCACAAGTGGCTTACAAAATATCTAAAGTATTCAAAATCTGTGACCTTTACCTCCAGGCAGAGACTTCGTTGTGATGATCTATGTGTCTGTGGCCTTAAGGCCATATTACTGCAACACATCCCCCCTTAAAACCACCTGCAGGCTGGAGCTGCCGGAGAGGAGAAGCATGACTGCTCAAGGGCCTTCACCTGGGGAAGCTGGCAAACCCTGCGCTCCACAAGCTGCAGCAGCAAGTATGATTCAAAGTTTTTGTAATTATTGCTGTTTAAAGCCTAAAAGAGTAGAAAGCAGAGCTCTCTGAGGAGCCCGTGCGTAGTGTCACACCGTGGTGTTTCTCAGGGGAGATGCACGTGGCAATTACCCGCAGCTCCAAGCTACCACAAAGGTACATGTAACTGTCCTCTACTGTAGGACAAGGGTCCAACTCATCTTGGAGGAGGTACCTGAAGGCAGTCTGCAGATACATCTCCTCCCGCAGGGACTGTGCAGACTTGGGGATCCAGGTGCCTGGCTGTACAGAGCAGCAAGGAGTGAGAGCTAGAAAGCAGGTTGTGCTGCCCTGCCAGTTATTGTCTGTCTCCCCCAAGGAAAGGGCAGGAGCTGGGCAAAGCTCAGCCTGTGGCTTGGAGGGTGATACCTGGCTTGTAGGCTGCCAGCTGAGCCCTTACAGCATCTGTGCAAAGGCTGAAGCTCGAAACGCAAGTGTGCTGATAGGGTTTTCTGTAGAATTTTTAATACAAAAATAAATAGAAATCGCCAAAGGCAGAAATGGAAGGATTGCATTACTTGCCCTAAATGATTTCGCTAGCAAGGCACAGTCATTTGGCATTGCATGTTTCCTAGGGTTATGTCAGAAGGTACTAGCGGTACGAATACTACCATTTTTCAGAGGAGTCAGCTCCCCACCCTTTTAAGTTTACGGTTGGGATATCTGCTTAATATTATTAGCAAGTTTGTCTTTTCTTAACTTGACTTCTAAGTTTTTGAAATTAAAAATATTCTTGGAGTAGACCAGCATATTAGAGCCTAAACCCCTTTGAAGGTTTTGTACCCAAACTTGAGCCTAGATTCTGTATCCCACAAGTCCTCCTCTCTTTATTACAAAAGAAATGAGAGCACCCCATACCCAGCTGCACATTGAGATGAATCAGACACTCCAAAGCTCCTGGAGGGCTTTTAAACAATGGATCCAGTTTGGGCAGATTTGGGATTCATCCCATTAATGGGGTGAATTCCAGAAAAAGATTAAGATGACACTACATTGGAGGAAGGTACAGAGGAAGAGAGAGGAATCATAGAATCACAGAATGGTCAGAACTGGAAGGGACCTTCAAGATCATGGAGTTCCAACCCCCCTGCCCTGGGCAGGGACACCTTCCACCACACCAGGTTGCTCCAAGCCCCATCCAGCCTGGCCTTGAACCCCTCCAGGGATGGGGCAGCCACAGCTTCTCTGGGCAGCCTGTTCCAGTGCCTCACCACCCTCACACCAAAGAAGTTCTTCCTAATATCTCATCTAAATCTCCCCTCTTCCAATTTAAAACTATTCCTCCTTGTCCTATCACTGCAATTCCTGACCAAGAGTCCTTCTCCAACTCTCCTGGAGCTCCCTTCAGATCCTGGAAGGCTGCTCCAAGGTCTCCCCAGAGCCTTCTCTTCTCCAGGCTGAACAGCCCCAGCTCTCTCAGCCTGTCTTCACAGCAGAGGTGCTCCAGTCCTCTGAGCATCTTGGTGGCCCTCCACAGGACCCGTTCCACAAGGTCCATGTCCTTTCTCTGTTGAGGACTCCAGAGCTGGACACAGGACTCCAGGTGGGGTCTCACAAGCGCAGAGCAGAGGGGCAGAATCACCTCCTGTGACCTGCTGGTCACGCTTCTTTTAATGCAGCCCAGGATGGGGTTGGCTTTCTGGGCTGCCAGTGCGCGCTGCCAGTCCTTAGTGCTTGTGTGAGGCTGGAGAAAAAATGTTGATGTGTGAAAGGGAACTAGGGGAGGAAGGTGAGGAGAAGTTTGGAGAGATGGTGATATTCCCATGGTACCTACTGCAGCTTCACTGAGCCCAGCTTGCAGGAAACTTGTGTGCTGAGACCTCTGTACGCAGTGCTGGATGTTACAGGAGCAGTATTCAACCTTGGCATCTATCCTGAGAAATATTAGTATCAGTTCACTATAAATAATCTTCTGTAGAGGATCTGGGCTGCGTTTTCCATAGATTCATGATTAAGAGGAACTTTCTGCTGCAAAATTTGTAAGCCCTAACAGAAAACACAAGTCTCTTATGCTCCATACTCCTGTAGATGTGGTCCTAGGATCCCTCAAAGACTTCATAGAAAGCAAAACAAACAAACAAAAAAGATATCTGCACCTCATTACAACACTCTGATAAGAAACTTTAATATTCCTACCATCTTTTGCTGGTGATGGAAGGTCCACATTTCAGGCCAGGCTCAGGCCCTGTGTTAAGTGTATGTAGCTTTCAGGGACACCAATAGTGTCTTCTCCCTCTTACATCAAGTCTGCATTTGGCCTGTAACATTTGTTAAATGGCCCAGAAAAACAGCAGTTTATCTTAGAAGAGCAAAAGTAGTCCCATGCAAGTAAAGAAATGGAGAAGAGAGTGAAGAGTGGTACAGAACTGAGTTTCTGGGCAAAAAGTAGTCCTGGCCACAACCTGCCAGCTCCAGGTCTCACCGTCTGATTCCAGACATATTTCCTAAACGTTAGAGCATCAAGTAAAGCTAAAACCATACCCTCTTAGTTCATACCCGGCACCGAGATTCCAAACTCCCATGATAAATAACATACAAAGGCGCGAAAGTGCAGTTCTATTTGTCCTGGGCCTCTGGGCAGGGAGATGTGAGGGACAGGGAGCAAAGCCCTTCTGCGGAGCTGCCAGCGTGGCCAGGCACTGGCCAAACACCCCCCGTGCCACCGGCCAGCCCGTCTCAGCACACTGAGCCTCTTTTCATGGGAAGCATTTCATGTCCCAGCACCTCACACACACACAGCCTTTTTTAGGACGTCGTTACCTTGCTGTTATTTTACACTTCCTTCCCCCAAAGCTTCAAAGTCTATTTTTTTATTTTTTAAGGTATATTTTTTCAAAACTTTCTCGCACTATTCAAAAGAATATATGAATGGCCACTCGAAACCCTGCTGCCTAATGACTGCTGACTTGCTGAAGAAAGGAGGCGAGGGAGGCTTTGCTTTGGGGAGGTGTGTGGGGGGGAGAAAATAAAGAGAAATCGGCCCAGCTTCAAAGGGCACATTTCCATAATTGCCCTGTAACTTTGGCAAAATAAATCTGAAGGGCTGAGAAAAGCGCAATCTCTCAGATGAGTGCACTACAAAAGCCCCAGAGATCCCCCAGTCCCACTTGTTACCATTCTAATTCAGTGAGAGAATTCGGTCCCTAACCTCGGTAACAAAAGCCATGAAATCACCGTCCTCCCATTCCGATAGCCCCCTTCCCAGAGAATAAGATCTTATCCAGCCTTTGTCTTCCTCCTGCCCACGGACACTGGTACAAGTTAGGATACTGAGAAGAGGGGTGGGGGAAGAACAACTGGTAGAGGTTTTCCAGAGCCACAATTTAAACCCTCGGTCTCAGGTTCTGGGTTGCGAATAGGTGTGCCCCTACGTAGTGGTGGTGGTGGTGGTGGTGGTGGGGAGTCTGTTTCTGGCTTATTTAACTACCCACAACAAGCCCTTCTTGTAGTATATATGTCGTTGGAGGTCCATACCATCTGTCTGTCTAAACTTCCCGGATGAAATGCGCGTGTGAGTTACACAGTGTTTTTCCTTTGGAAGAGCGAGAATATCCTCCTAGGATTCGATGTTTGACTAGGATTCAGCAGTACATGATCTTTAAAGAACAAAAATAAAGCCAAAACCCACCACTCTAACAGTAATTACAAATAAAACTTAAGAAGAAAGTGTCTAAAATGGCTTTGCTGGTGCGGCCGCTGTCCCAACTTTGTCATTCCTTGGTGGAAAAAAAAAAAAAATAAAAGACTGCTGAATGTGAATAGTAGGTCTTTTACAGCAAAGGCCCAATCTCCCGTCATTTGGCCCCGCTCTGACTTTTTTTATTTTCTCAATAAGACAAGCTTTTGTGGCGATGTTCAGTATGGACAATCAGGACAGCCTTATAAAGGGATTGAGAAGGGCGCACAAAGGGCTGCGGCAGCATCAAAGCCAGCCCGGCAGCACAATAGAGATGACATTTTTACATCCCAGGGCTGGGGCGGGCAGGGACTGAATGCTGTGTCCATAGCAGTGTCAGTAAACAATGAGCAAAGTGGGAAAGGGGTGAAAACACAAGTCAAAATCTTTTTATTGAAGCCCCCTACACATTCATTGGGCATTTTCAGCCCCGCATTTGAAAGCTCTTCCATTTACTTACTCTCCGGATTCTCCCATTTAGCTAACTGACTGCTGATGGCTCCATTTTGATATCCAAAGAAAAGGGCTGGGAATTCTTCCCAAAGTGAATATATTAATTCCTGAGATTTAATTGCATTTTATTGGCAGTAAAGAAAATATTAGCAGCCTGGTGCTGTTCTTAAAGGGACACTGCCACCTTTAACACCGCCTTTGAGAAGGGCGTTGGAGGAGCCCCAACCTTACCTGTGGCACCGCTCCTGCCTCTCCTTCTTGGAGGCAACATCACTCTTAGTTTGCCAGTTTCTTGCATTTAGGTTTGTTGGGTGTGGGTTGGTTGTTTTCCCTTAACAAAAAATAGGTTGGAGTGTTGTGCTGGTTTTACCTGGGTTCTTGTTCTGTTTCTTGTGCCCAAGCCCAAGGTCTCAGTGTGGTTCAAAGGACTAAATTTAAAACCAGAGGATTTAGTCCTGGTCGTTGAGCCCATTCAGTGGCTCCACCAGGTGCCAGGAGAGCAGCCATGAGCACTAAAACTTGCTTTTCCTGGCATTTTTGTTCCCCCTGGAATTACACGGGAACATTTCTGTTAGTATCAGGCCATGATTTAGTACACCAGATGAAACCTCTCTATCAAGCATAAGTGTCTGACATTGTCTTCTGTGGGAATTGCTTACAGAACTCTCCACCTGTGAGCACCGGCACCATCCCAAATGTCCTTCCTTGTTAAATTATTTTGGAATGGGGCTGGTCTAATCCCCTAGCGAAGCTTGCTCTTTACCTCTCTTGGAAGCAAGTTAGACTGTAACAGAGAAAATCAATGTTTTACTCCTTGTATCTAATTTCACATTACAGTTATGTTTTTAGGCACTTAAATTTTACTGCTAAGGCGTCTTGAGTATTGCATAGTCCGGTGTGAATTAGACTAATGATGGTGGAGAAATTCAGTAGAGTGATTCATATATTTGAGAGAGAGATTTTCCTTTCGCTGTTTTGCTTGAAAATAAGTATAATATTAATGTATTAAAACCTGGGTTTTATGCACACTTGGCAAGTAATTTTATTCTAGCCTGGCTAGCTGGCCTACTGACATGCATTTTCACCACTGCTAAAAATAATGAGGAATCCAAGTGACACACATTTATGGCTGGGAGTGCCCTCAGATCCCTTGACCTAATTGAGCATGCCTTACACACCTTAGAGTGTTTTGCATAACCAACTTAGACAGCAGGAACATTTCCAACCGGATTGATTGACATATTTTATTTCTAACTTAAGCTTAATCATGACCAAGAATGATTCATTTATACCTTTCAAACTTTAGGAGTTGACACAGGAGACAACCAAGCCGCAGATTCCAGCGTAAGCAATTGTGTAAAGGGAAAAATATATATTAATATTAGTTTATTAGCCTACTTAGCTAATGTAATAAAATGGATCAATTAGCTGGTAGGAGAGTTGGTTTATTTTATAAAATAAATGTCGAAGAAGGTTTTTTGTTTGCAGGAGAGGTTTTGTCCTGAATCGCTGCTCCACTAAGCAGTTCTCTGAGAAGGTACCTTAAGGTGCGGTTTGATTATTCCTTTAGTTATTTATTTATTTTTAATAAACCAGCCGGACAAAGAGCTCATCTCCCAGCAATAACCAACTCGACTCTCACACCGAGAGAGTTCTGGGCTCTTCAGGCATCAACCACCTTCCAATAAATATGAGTGGTTTCCACGCGCCGTGCCTTAAACAGGAACAAAAGCCTAATAGAATAGACTGCAATAAAAGCGCTATTTCCAGCAGGCGTGTGTGCCGCTGCTCTACGCTGAAAATGTCCTTTAGCACTTTTTAACCATATTCTCCAGTGTGTCAGCAAAGAGACTCCATCAGAGTATTTAACATTGCTGGGAGCAAAGGAATAAAGCGGAGTCACTGTTGATTATTACTCATTAGCCACAAGGACATCCACTTAACATGTGAATAAATGAATGACACCATGTCCTAATGGAAATGGCCTCAGTGTACCTTTAAGCAAAATGTTGTTTAATATCTTCCATTTGCTGAATAGTAAAGAGGCCTGTTGGACATGCATAGTTAGCAAGCAGCCATTGTTGCTTTGTTCCAATTTCAGCATTTAATAAAAAAAGATGTTGTCTTGAACGGTGGCAGCGACGGGCCTCCAAACCCCGGGTGGCAGCACAGGCTCGTCCTCCTCCTGCCAAGTCAGAACGTGGCCGGCACCCTAAAGGGTTAATAGCCATGAAGAAAACGATGCCTCAGAAGGTACCTGTTCTTCATTATTCCGCTTTACATTCAAACATATAAAACAAAGACCATCTGATATCTTTATTGGTTTCCTTAGATAAAACGCAAGCGAGCTATAAGCCTTAATTTTCTTATTACCATTTGTTAACAAGGAAGATAACGCTCTCAAAAGTACTTGATTAGGACTCCCTTTGATTTGTATCTTGTTGTGATTTCCAGGGCATATATTTTTGTATTATTACTTCAGTACACTGATCGTTCTGATCAAAGTGATAAGGAGAGGTATTTTAAAAGTGCAAATATTAACCATACAGGTAAACCACCCAATCTGAGCAGCGTCTCTGAGCCTGCCCCGCTGGAAGCGCGCTTCGGGAACCAAATCCCAGCCCAGATACACCTTCCCGGCCGGAAAGCTGGGAGGCTGGGTTGGAGGAGCCCTCTTGCCCTCACACCCCCACGGCAGTCGCTTGCACAGGTCACAACTTTTTCCTTTTCTTATTTCTTATTTTTTGTTGTTTTTTTCTTTTTTTTTGCAACATAGCCCCCCGAGAACAGCCGCAGGTATAGAATTAAAGCCTTTTGCTCCATCACAGAGCTAAATACTCCTGATCAGAAGACATACTTCTGCTCCCATGGGGATAAACCAGCTTTAACTATCTAAGGGAAATAAAAGCGGGTGTGAAAGATTTGGAGGGGGGGTGTGTGTGTTTATTTTAACGCCTGGTTGGGAAAACTCTGCTGGATCTTTTCCTGGCCGGTGCGGTTCTGCCCAGTTAGCTGTGCTTGGAGGCAGCTCGCTGGGATTTCTCATCTCACGGGGCTTTCTCCTGTCTTTTCCGCAGGGTTGTGATGGGCACTTTGGCCACGGTGAATGGGAAGCCCGACACCGCCCGCTACGCCCGCCCAGCCGCTCCCAGCAGAAGTGGGGTTGACAAGTTGGAAGTCTCTTTCTCCTGCCTCCTCCTCCTCCTCCTCACCAGCACTTCCTCCGGCCGGCCCCGCGCAGACAGGGAGCGAGCGGGACATGATTACATCAATCAGTGTCAGGTCTGGGAGCTGTGATTTATGAATATGCATAATGAGCTCTCACCTTTGAGAAGGACTAGCTAGGGAGATAATTGATTAGACAGAAAAAGAGCAGCCAACAGAGAGGGAGAGGGAGGCCTCTCTCCGCGCCGTCTCGGGCAGGCCAGGCCAGGGCTCCAGTGAGGCTGTCAAGCTGCGAGAGTGCTTTCTAAAATGAATAAAATTATTAAAAAATAAAAATAAACAACAACAAAAAAAAAAACAAACCCACCCAGCAGTAGGATTTTTAGTGTTACGTGAAAACGCACATAACAAAATGTTTCCTCGCAAAATTAACGGGGATTTTCTCCACCTTAGGGAAGCCAGGCAGGGCACAAAGGCTGCTTTCCCCCTGCAGGGAAACCCAAGTTTTCACTTCCAGAAGCCGAAGGGGCGGCTTTCCCATGGCTGCCAGGCTGCTGCGGGAGCATCCCTGCCAGCCGGAGTGGAGGCAGAGGGGGCTCCGCGGGGATGGGGAGTCGAGGGGCTCCACTGCGGAGGCAAAAGAGCCTTTAATGGAGGTGGAAAGCCGGGGGGGGGCAATTGTTTTCCCATCCTGCTCTCATTATTTTCTTCCATCCCCTTTAAGCATCTGTCTGGCCACTGTGTGAAAGTTTCTATGGAAAACCCACCAGGATGTCCAGAGGAAGGGGATGTGGAAATTTGCCTCCAGTTTTCTCTTCAACCCCCCCAACCCCCTCCACCCCCTCCCATTTTACATGCCATTAATCTTTTTTTTTTTCTTCTTTTTTTTTTTTTTTTTTTTTTG